>JAMKCH010002324.1:0-39320 GCA_023653785.1 Ophioderma brevispina | reverse complement strand
ATGAGCCACTTCAATTTTTACCCCTAACAGGTTTGGCAGCCATCTTTCAAAATTGCCGCCAAAAGTTGCTTTTCACTGTTTATCACATGCATACGCTTTCAAAATGCTGGTGACATGATGGCTAAAATGTTGTTTTAATCTGTCTGAAGACATTTTAAAGTGACAACAAGGTTTATGGAGATAAAGGAATAATTTTGAATCAAACATTCATTCATGGCCGCCAAAAGCATTAATATTACATACATATTATGTAAAACTACTTTCAAATAATACTTTTGTGTATTGCTAAGTAACCGTCACAGCTATTACTCAAGAAATAAAACATACTGCTTGTTTTAGCCTGTAACAGCCATTTTTAAATTGGCAACCATATACTGATGGTCATACGTTTTGAACTCAACATCTAAACAGAGTAGAGGCGTCACACTTTTCAATACAAACTTTCGTTTTCTTATATCTTTGTAAGTACATAATATATTGAAGTCATTTTGATCTCATTTCAAAGCTGAAAGATTGATTAATGTTTGTGTTAAGTTTGGTTGGCTATCTTGATTAAATCCACTCGACCAAAGAGGGTGGAGGAGGCACTGGCTCGCTCTGCACCAACTCCATGGGAAGTTTTGCATCTCCGTTTACAAAAATGTTCACAACTTTGTCAAAAAAACAGCAAGTAAACTTGCGTCATTCCCCGGCAAAAAGACAGCCTGGAACATGACCTCAGTGACATTTGACCTTGGTCAATGACCTTTGACAACATGCACATATAAATGAACTCCTATTGCACCTCAACCCCAAGTCTGGTTTAAATCGAACTTAAACTTTTCGAACAGACGGGCGATTGGCGGCCAATACTCAATCTGAAGCCGCTCAATGCAATGTCTTCATCAAACCGAAAAAAAATTTCGGATGGAGACATTGGCCCATGCTCTCCGTTGCCCAATCAAGAACTGTTGGGCGACGTCTCTGGATCTCAAGGACGCCTACCTCCACATCCCTTTTTTTTTTTTTTTTTTTTGGCACGTGATGATTCGTGGCGGGAAACTGCTAGGGTATAAAAGGAGCGATCGCCAGCGATCTGTATCAGTCTAGCAATGGACACAATGAATATTCCAAGGTCTGAAAAAGCGTTAGCCGATATAGTGTTCGGAAGGGAGGGAGAGGAGGAAATGAACACCTCTGAGGAAGAGATGGTTGAAATAGTGAAGCGGCATAACTAAAATATACGTAACAATCGTGCATTTAGTGATAAAAGCAAGGGATTTTGTATATAAGTAGAGTAATATATACTTAAAATATTAAGATCATGAGCCACTTCAATTTTTACCCCTAACAGGTTTGGCAGCCATCTTTCAAAATGGCCGCCAAAAGTTGCTTTTCACTGTTTATCACATGCATACGCTTTCAAAATACTGGTGACATGATGGCTAAAATGTTATTTTAATCTGTCTGAGGACATTTTAAAGTGACAACAAGGTTTATGGAGATAAAGGAATAATTTTGAATCAAACATTCATTTTTCAAAATGGCCGCCAAAAGCATTAATATTACATACAGATTGTGTAAAACTACTTTCAAATAATACTTTTGTGTATTGCTAAGTAACCGTCACAGCTATTACTCAAGAAATAAAACATACTGCTTGTTTTAGCCTGTAACAGCCATTTTTAAATTGGCAACCATATACTGATGGTCATACGTTTTGAACTCAACATCTAAACAGAGTAGAGGCGTCACACTTTTCAATACAAACTTTCGTTTTCTTATCATATCTTTGTAAGTACATAATATATTGAAGTCATTTTGATCTCATTTCAAAGCTGAAAGATTGATTAATGTTTGTGTTAAGTTTGGTTGGCTATCTTGATTAAATCCACTCGACCAAAGAGAGGGTGGAGGAGGCACTGGCTCGCTCTGCACCAACTCCATGGGAAGTTTTGCATCTCCGTTTACAAAAATGTTCACAACTTTGTCAAAAAAACAGCAAGTAAACTTGCGTCATTCCCCGGCAAGAAGACAGCCTGGAACATGACCTCCAGTGACATTTGACCTTGGTCAATGACCTTTGACAACATGCACATATAAATGAACTCCTATTGCACCTCAACCCCAAGTCTGGTTTAAATCGAACTTAAACTTTTCGAACAGACGGGCGATTGGCGGCCAATACTCAATCTGAAGCCGCTCAATGCAATGTCTTCATCAAACCGAAAAAAAATTTCGGATGGAGACATTGGCCCATGCTCTCCGTTGCCCAATCAAGAACTGTTGGGCGACGTCTCTGGATCTCAAGGACGCCTACCTCCACATCCCAATCGAACGGGAGGATCAAGTCTGGTTACGCTTCCAGATAGAACAACAAGCGTACCAGTTCCGGTGTCTCCCGTTCCGCCTGTCCACAGCGCCGCAAGTCTTCACTCGTGTGGTCAAGGCCGTTGGCTCGGTTCTCAGACGGAAGGGGATCAACCTTTGTATCTATCTGGACGATTGGTTGATCTATAGCCCGACGAGGGACCTCGCTCTCGGCTCTCAGCTCTCAGCTGGATCTGCTCAATGGTCGTGTATTCCAAACGAGGGAGCGTGTAGCCAATGTCATTCAATGCGCTACGCTCCTTTCCAGGGCCAGCCAAGCTTGTGCTTTGGCTTGGCTCCAGGTTCTGGGACTCATGGCCAGCCTTGTGGACATCGTTCCTTACTGTCGGCATCGTATGCGCCCAATCCAGCTGCACCTTCAGGCGCACTATCGCCCATCCACGGACAGCGTAGACCACATGGTTCCGATGACTGTGATCGTGAGGGGCGCTCTATCCTGGTGGAGGTTGCCTAGCAATCTCCTCCGGGGTGTGGAGTTCCCTCCATCCCAGCCCAGCCTGATCCTGACCACAGATGCGTCGGGTCTGGGCTGGGGCGGTCACATTCGGGACGAGACTGTTTCGGGCCGCTGGTCGACCGCGGATCAGTCTCTTCACATCAATGTCCTGGAATTGAAGGCAGTGATTCTATCTATGGATCATTTACAGGACTTGGTGGCCGGTTACAAGGTCCTCACCAGGTGGTCCTCATCAGGTCCGACAACACTGCTGTGGTGTCGTACATTAACCGGCAGGGTGTAACGAGATTTCCCACTCTTTGTCTCCACACGAGACAACTAATCGAGTGGTGCATAGAGAGAGAGAGAGAGAGAGAGAGATCACGTTAACGGCTGTCCACATACCGGGCGTTCACAATGTCACTGTGGATTGCCTATCCAGGGGCGGGACCACGTTTGTGGAGTGGTCCCTGTCTCATCGGGTAGCGCGTCAGATCTTCCGGGTGTTCGATCGCCGTCGATATATCTGTTCGCATCCGCCAGAAATGCCAAGCTTCCGACGTACTGCTCCCTGGGACGTGATCCCGGAGCGTGGGCGTCGGATGCTCTCTCTCTGGACTGGTCGGGGATGAAGGCTTACACCTTCCCCCGCCGATCCCACTCATCCTACGAGTGGTAGACATGGTAGGAAGGGTCGACTGCGTGGCCCCCTTCTGGCCTCGTCAGCCGTGGTTTCGTCCGCTGATGAGCCTGCTTGCAGGGACACCGCGGACGCTCCCGCGGGACTCTCATGTCCTGTGGGACTCAACTGCGGATGTCCAGACGAGTCTGGCGACGCTTTCTCTGACAGCGTGGCCGCTGTCAGGAAACGCTTCCAGACGCAAGACCTTTCTCGTGACGCTGCCAATCTGGCGGCCAGGGGCTGGCGAAGGTCCACACACGTCACTTATTTTGGACGGTGGCGGGTCTTCGCTAAGTGGTGCAGGACTAAAAAAAATGTCCGGCCACTGCCTCTGTTCGCCAGCTCGCAGACTTCCTGAATTCTTATTCAGTAGTGGCCTAGACACGGACACAATCAATAATTACAGGTCGGCGGTTCAATTCTATCACCGAGGAACAGCCCCTGGGGCTGTTCTGAAAGGTGATGAATCCTTGAACCGCCTCTTACTTGGCATGTTTAACACCAGGCCGCCAACGAGGCCAGCTATGCTTGGGTGGGATTTGTCAACCGCCCTACGGAGTTTGACTGGCCTCCGCCAGTCTGGTCTCCGCCAGTCTGGCTGTTGTTACATCTGAAACTATTTTCCTACTGGCAATGGCGTCAGGCCGTCGCGCCTCCGAATTGCACGCATTGTCGGTGGGGAAGTTCATAGTTTTCGGACGTTTCAGTGCCACTCTCCATCCGGGTTTTCTCGGGTTACCTCTCCCATACAAAGGCCCTTCGTGGTAGGGTAGAGCAGCTGTTTGTGATAACACGACCTCCGCATACGGCTGCTTCCAAAGAAACTCTGGCACGATGGGTCTGCGAGGTTATCAATCAGGCCAATGCGGTGAACGTCGGCGAACGTGCCACGGCTCATTCCACCAGAGCTGTGGCAAGTTCTGCTGCCTTTCACCGCGGCCTCCGCCTAGAACAGATCATTAATACCGTTGGCTGGCGCTCAAACAACTCCTTCATCACAACCTACAGGAAGGATATGAGTCCCGAGGCTGGCGGTTTCACTCGCGCTGTCCTCGAACACCGTGAACATGATTAGTTCAGGGTAAGTCTACTTCCGGGACTTTAACTCGGAAATCACTTATTTGGTGGACTGGGTGTGAAGGCGGGACCTACTTATTCCTAGGCCTTTAGTAGCCATCTCACCCTGTATGTACATGTTCCTGCCCATACTCTTCTAATGTTGTTTCACTCGTTTGATCAACAAGACAAACAACTGATGGTGAATGTGTTCTGAGCAAACGCCTATTGGAGGATACTGTCTCCCTCTTCTCATTCTTTCACAAAGAGGCCGATAGTCACAATATGTTTCATTGTAGCCAATGCTACACATCATAACCATAGCAAAATACTCGTCCAGACTGTAGACACTAATGTTGTTGTCTGAGCTAGTACAATTTCTATATAGATCCAGAATTGAACTGTGACTAGCATTTGGAACTGGGAAGCTCCAACTTGGTAGCTCATACATTAAAGCATGACATCTCCTAATCACGCACTTATAAGTAACTAAATAAAAAAGAAATTACCAGGTGAATAAAGTAGGCTATGTTTTATTCATTACTTGGGTCTAGATTCCCGATTGTACAAAATTATCCCAACTTGTTGAAAGTGATATACTAGTTTTACACAATATTGTAGGTGATAATGTTGGTGAACGTCAACTACATTCCGGCAAATAGTCGAGATGCTTTGATATCCATACAGGCCATTGAGAATTTCCTTTGTTGTTAAGAAACAATTCAGTGATTATGTGTCATTACCAATGTGGTATCAGTTGATAGCCATAAGGGATATTTCTTGTTTTGGGGTAATTTAGTTTGAGGTTCATCACTTTAATGAGCTTTGTGCGACTACAGTGTATGATATATATGATTATCATCAAATTTTGAAATTATGATTGCAGAAATGGCAAAGTCTTATTCAAAATTAAGTAACACGCCTTTAATATAACTGAAATACATTGTAACCTTAATTAAATTATTAGACGATCAATGTAGCAGATATCTTGCAGGTTTTTATGTCAAGTTTATATAGTAGTAAAAGGTGGGTGTTGATATATTAGCAAAATATGCCTAAAATGGTCATTTCGGCAGCCATCTTGGAAAATGGCCGACAGGGACACATATTGCAATGGCCTGTGATTGGACAAACATTGTAACATGCATTTAGCATATTTTTATGACAGGTATAGACATAGGTAAAAGGCAGGTGTTGAAATATTAGCAAAATATGCCTAAAATGGTCATTTTGGCGGCCATCTTGGAAAATGGCCGACGGGGGTGCAAATTGCGATGGCTCATGATCTTAATCTGTTCGTATTCCTTTTCTCTACATCTGTGCCAAATTTCATGCTTTTATCACAAAATGCACGATAGGTTAGCTATGCCGCATCGCTACACTGCGGACCGAGCAATAAGGGAACCCAATGCGTGGTTGTTACGCCTCACAGATCGGTAAAAATGCAGATTTTGGCGTTTCATGCACTCTGAGAAAGAAGGCATTTTCTCGGCCGAAATTCAACAAAACACTTAAAATGCTCAACGCGTTATGAAACAATGTTAAGGATACATTATTATCAAGAAGAATGTAACAATAATGTTATGTATAAACTTTATAAGTAAAAAATAGCATCTAAAATCACAAAAATATGTAAAATCTGAAAATATCGACCTGTTTCAATACTCATTCAAAGAGATTATGTCAGTTGTCTTACTTTGTATAGTTGGTAGTTATGGCTAAATTATTAAAAAGAAACGAAATCGATAGCTCTTTAATTGTGCAAAGTTAAAGCTATTTTTCTGCAAATACACACATGGCCAAAAGTATTGCAACATTCAGGAAAAACGAAATTCATAATCACCATGATTTCAAAATTAACCAGGATGCTTGGCCACTCGATAACACGTATTTAAATTCCAAAGTTTGTGTTGTTCATACAGATGTTGTTCCCCAAAAATCCAAGAGGTGAAAAAACGTGGATTTGTTGTACGTTTCTAAATATGGCGGATAAAGGAAACAGCAACGATAACTTGTCGATTGCACTTCAGAAGGAATACAGACACAGACACAAAAGATATGGCTTCAAAACAGCCACTTAATGGATTGTACGGGTTCATTAGGGTTTACTTTAAATTTTATGGGAGAAAATCATGGTGGTTGTGTGGACCGGAAACGAGATAAAGTCAATGGAAGACAGCAGTCTTCGAAATATTCGAGAAATCCGAGACACCTGAAATGCAGTTCTAATGATAACTCACGTGGTTTACGTAAATCATGTGTAAATTACGCGTTCACATTACATGACAAACATCACAATGTCAACGGTGCCATTTAAAAGGTGTTTTCAGGTTATCACGTGACCGCTTTCTTGCCATTAAAGCAATATTAGCACATTTTTGAAGGGCGCCCCCAATTTTTCAAAAATTTGGAGATTTTTACACGGTTGCATTGGTAACTGGCTAGTAAACTATACCTGTGAATGGTTAAACTCGAAAATGTCTATGTGTCACAAACGAAGGAGTTTTGTTCTAGAATAATTAATCCCCGATAATAATTCAACGGCTGCTGGAAACGGCCTTCCAATGTGAAATAGCCGGGAAATAGCGCCATGTACGTGTCTACGCTCATCCGTTAGTTGTTTTAATAGTTCGGGCAAGTCAAGTTATTGGTTATTTTCTCGAGGTGGCACTATTTCATCATGGACGGACATAAACGTAGCATTTCCAGCTCTACCGTTAAGTCCAATCTGGGATCCTAATTCTAATTAAAAAATCGCTTATTTTGTGATAAATACGCATTTTTTAGCATTCTCGTTCGCAGGTATAGTTTCCTAGACAATTACCAACGTAACTGTGCAAAAATATCAAATTTTGAAAATTGGGGGCGCTCTTCAAAAAATGTGCCAATATTGCTTTAAATTTCCCGAGTCCAACGGTGGTGAACGTGCTCCAATCTTTTATTGACATTATCTCATTTCCGGTCCATACAACCACACCAATTTTCGCCCTAAACATTTAGAGTAGACCCTGACAAACTCGTAAAGTTAATTTAGCGACTATTTGGCAGCCATTTTTGACGTTCCTCTGCCTGTATTCCTTCTGGAGTACAATCGGCAAGTTATCATTAGCCAGCTTCTTTAACCCGCCATATTAAGGGATAATTAAAATCAAATTAAACGTTTGTCACACGACTTGATTCTGGGAAACATCATCTGTTGAAAACCCCACTTTGACAATAATTACGTAATGTGTAGTCAAGAACCCCTGATACAATTTTAAATCAATATGTGAATATAAATTGCTTTTTCTGCATGTTGCAATACTTCTGGCCAGTGTGTGTACGTGCATACCTAATTTCGTATGCATATTGTATGCAAATTAGCCTATATCTATTGTTCTACATGAGCAAATTATTGCAGATTTCACTTCCAATAACTTCAAACACTATATTTTCGATATAACACAAAATTTTGATGTTGTGGGCATATTGCCGCTTTTTGTTAAATAAGCCTCTTTCCAGGGTCGTCCCGCTTGCCTAACAGCGAGAAGAATTTGAGCTCATTTTGAGAAGAATCGGTGCATTGTAAAAGTTGTACTCCACGATGACCTTGAACCATTTAAGCCTACTGTGTTCAAAGTTTTTTGTCCTAGATATAGCAAACTATACCTTTTAATTCACAAGACCAGAGGAACATGTCTACGGACCTTTTAAACCAGCATGAAACATTTTCATATTTTACCTTGATAATTTACCGACTTCCCTATCTCAAAATGCTCAAGGTTGACCAATTTGCATTCCCAAGATTTGCAATCGGCAGTTCAATATTGTGTACGGAAACAATCGATATTTTTTTTGCAATATAGTGCAAGATCAAATGCAAGGTCCCACGGGTGTACCGCTAGAACTACTATATTCAGAAGAAAATTCATCGAAAAATAACATTACCGAATCAAAATGCCTTGATAAAGGATATGTTTTTTACGTTGGGATTTTAACCTAATACTGCCTTAAAAAGAAACAAATCTGAAAAATTTGTAATTTTCGCATCGAAATGTTTATTTACTTTTAGTTTCATGAAATGAGATGTGTTGTGCGAATAAGTAAAGTGTGGACATGCATCGCAAAGAGGACGAAAACAGAAGTGTTATTGCTACAAAATATTTTATTAAATTAGCATCTTTGTAGGTTTTTAGGCAAAATGAAAGAGTAGACAAAAAAGAAACAAAGAAAAATACGCCGTTGACTGTCACTTTTGCCTGCTTGTCTCCGTGTGACTTTATTCTCTTGAAAACATTAGCTGACAACACAAACATGCACAGATCAACCGAAATTAATTAACAAAAATTAACAAAAATTTTTTTCAAGATGTCTTAAACCAAGAACTAAGCTGTTAGGTTCACGAATTCCAATTCAGTGGGCAGTTTGTTTAGTGTATAAATACGCGATGTCTTTTGTGGTCAACTATCTAGTATGACCTTTTGCATGCTAGGATTTTTTGTGTGCTTTGGTCACGTGGGCGTGAAACTTACATGAGTCCGGAATATTTTCCTTTTAATTAATATAGGAAATATATAGGAACTTAAGTTCTTCATGTGTAGAGAGTATACTCATCTATGGAGTTGAGACTTGGACCGTTACCCAAAAGCTTGAGGACAAGATCAATGGCTGTTATGCACACCTTCTTAGAAGAGTACTTAACATCAGCTGAGAGATCATATTTCCAAGAATGAGGTATATGGAAATATACCACTCCTATCAGAAACCATTAAAAATAGACGCCTCCAGTTTGCAGTAAACTTAGTTATCCTGATGTCATTGCTAAAGATATTGGATTGCCATCTAGCAACTGATGAAGGATAAGGCAACCTGGTACAAATTTGTCTCACCTGCTTCCGACGTTCCGTCTACGGACGACAGATGATGATGATGAGGAGGAGGAAATAGACAGTAATGAACCATAATATTGGATTCAAATGTGGATAGGCGCAAAATAAATTCTATTTATCCTTAAGTCTTTTGAGCCACAAAATTTGACCATAGGTCTTTTTGTCAATGCTTGTGATTCTAAGATAGACATGCTTAGTCATGGATGTCGGCCAGCTCTTGGTTTGCTTTTTGAATTGATCTTGATATGCCTAGACTTTCATCAGAGTCATATTGCTGGTAGGTACTGTTTCACAGTTTGTTGATTTTTAATACTTGTTTCCCCCGATTTCAAATCAAAGGTACATACTGTTGGTGTTTGAATCGAATGTTATTTATCTTAAATGTTTTGCTTAATTAAGAGTTCAAACAATTAAATCTGTCTCTTGTTTCTTAGTTGATATCTCGTTGGTTTTATCGAGTGGTTATCATTCGGGGATTTATTTCGCTCTCAACATTTGACATTGTCAGGCCAGTCACAGCCACAGAAATTGATATTGAACCAGAGTCCTGTGGGACAGGTGTTGTGGTACTTCACACCACTCCAGCATTCGTACCACTTTTCGCAACTCTTAGGATCTTTGTAGCATCCATTTGGTCTGCCTGTGCATGTGAAGTCCCCTGGATCTTGAGTTGTTCCAACAGGTGGTGGTTGGGTGGGTCCAGGCTTTGTTGTTGCGGGTTGGTGGGTTGAGGGCCTCCGGTTGGTGGTGGGCTGCCATTTTCTGTGGCATAAACACGAAATACAATATTATAGTTATACAGTAATGTGATAATGTGATTAGTAAATCGAGTCCTCTCTTTTTCATTGAACTAGGCTTTGACTATGTATAATTCTAAAATTAAAATACCAGCAATTGTACATATGTAATAAAACGATGTGAAAGCAATGGTTTATCAGTCGATGGCCGACAAAAGAGGTAGTGAATTCAAAAGCGTTTTATGAATCATTTGCAATGACATAGCAAATGGGCAGTCGTTTCGACTTTGTTGAATGATTTCGAACTGGTTATCAAAATGATTTGAAAGTCGGAGTATATTTTAAAGAAATATTTTTTTTTTCAATTTGAAATCCGTTGGAGCGCTTTATGTCGATTTTGGCGATTTGATGTGGGCCGGCCAGAGTTGATCACGTGACTTCGTTCAGTACACATCGCCTCGTCGGCGTCGTCGTCGCGTCGTCGATTATTTTGACTATTTGCATTTTTAGATTGCAATGCACTGAGAAAAAAGAGGCGGCAGAGAAAAAGTACAGAGTGGTCCAAAAAAAAGTCTAAAATTTTTCGTTTGCAAATTTCTCAAAAGTGGGTTGACATATCAAGATAGTTTGAGGGTATTTATTAACTACAGTATTTTTAGGAACCTGGTGAAAATGGCGTTTAAAACAAAGCTGAAATTACAAAATCGCTGCCATCTAGAGAAAAAAGGTAAAAAACCACTTGCACACACTTAAGTCTATGGCCGGCACTCTGTTGGCGGTCACAAATTATATGCAAGATTGATACACACATTGAACAATGCACCCCATCATAGGACTTGGTATTTAATAATAACAACAAAGATAAGAATCAAGGCACCTCAAATTATTTCAAGCTTCTCTTATAAATTTAAAAATAAAACGACTGCAATAATTCTTCTTTATGATCTTTTCCCAAACCATGCAACATTTGAAAATGTACAAGCAGAGTCTTGTTCGAGAAGAATATGCAAGTTTCTTTCAATTTCAAATTTCCCCCAATTGGAATGAACTTAATTATTATGTAAATGGACATTTCAATTTCAGTTCACGGTTGAGATATTCTCTTATCAATTTTCAAACGGTAAACACTTCACACAAACTCGAAGGGTGGTCAGTAGATTGTTAAGTGAGTAGGCCTACGCAGTTCACGCAATGGTATTAATTACTGTTAACCATAATGATTGCTCCATAGACTTACGTGTTTGCAAAATGGTTTTTGACCATTTTTCGTTACACTGCCGCCATTTTGTTATTTGAGCTTTGTTTTCAACGCCCCGTTTTCACCAAGGTCTAACAAAATATTGTAGTTAATAAATACTTTTAAAACATGTGATATGTCCACCCACATTTGAGAAATTAGCAGACATACAAGTGTAAACCTTTTTTTGGACCACTCTGTATGATTTTGAGCAGCTATGATGCTAAAACAGTTGTGCTTTTAAGCCGAAAGATTAAAGATGATTGCAAAACTTAAATGGCTTGAAAACCAGTAATGATGGGTCCAATACTTCTGTCGGAAAACGTCGACCGATACTAGCATTTCAATTATGATTTTTACGCATTAGTGCGGTATGGCATGTTCTTCCGCAGATTGTCCCAAATGTTAACACTCGGTACAAAGACATTTAAAAAAAAATCAAAGTACATATTGTTTGGTGTGCTCGTAAAGTCAAATAAATAAGCTTTTATTTGCCGTTTATTTCATTATAATCCGACATGTAGAACAAAAACGATATGTAGAACAAGAGTAAAAAATCGGATTGGTCCGATTTGCATTGGCCACATTTGTAATACTCCAGTAGCAAGAGAGAGGTCAACCTGGCCTCTAATTCCGGTATAACAAGTTGGAGGGGGCTTTGCTTCTTGATTAAAATGGTCCTTGAGGCGACAAAAAAAAACCCTGTTTTACGGGCGAGTGGACCTTTCAAGTAGGGTCGGTCGGTCAAAATTTTTTTTAAGCTTTAAAAATTAAATTTTATTACAAGCAAATTTTTAAAAATAAGTATCCAAAATTGATAAATTTGGGCTAAAAAAAGGCTGCACTCCCCCCCCCCCCCCCAGGAAGACGGAAGCAGTCTGAAATCAATTTTAGCACAAAAATCCTAAGGGAACTCCGAAAGCACACAGTTAGGTATAGAGTGTTGTGTTTACTCTGCAGTACCTACGCTAATGGCTACATTGTAACTTTGTGAAATTTTGGCCCGATATTATCCTCCAGGAGCGTATGGTCGTGGAGCATATGTTCCTGGTGCATAAATAATCTGGAAAAATATTCTAAGTCAAATATGCTCCATGTAGGAGTTTGATTATGCTTCTGGAGCATATTAAATAATCTGGAGAAATATTTAAAGTCAAGTATGTTCCAGCAGCATATTTGAATGCTCAATACTCGTGGAGCATTTTTCAAATATTTATTATTTTTTATTCTCCGAGCCCATTATGGTCCTAGACTCGATGGTCCAGGAGCATAATTTCGGACCAAAATCTCATAGAAGCGCTCTACTACGCCGCTATTTTGATACTATAAAAATGAGGGCGCTATACACTTGGTCTCTGTTTAGCATTTTTTGATAATTTTGGAGGTAAATCATTACTAAATCAGGCATTATCAACCCCCCATAATCCCGCATGCTCGGTAAAAATGCAAATATATGCCAAACATATCTTAAAAACAAAATTGGTCATGAGAAATAGCGTACGTGCTGAAAGCAATGGTGCAGACTGTCGCTGTGTGCACTGTTGAAAATCTTCGTAAATTTACATTCACTGTTAGTAAACGTTTATAATTTTACAGATTTGTTGAATGGTTGAATAACCATTTTCACCCTTTACTTTAAACTGTTAATAACATGAAAATTATTATGAAATATGATTTTAGACTGTTTTAAAAAAAATGTAAAATTACAGTAATTTACTAGCAGTTCCAGGATGCATCAAGACTGACAGTAAATTATCGTAAATTTACAAAGGTGTAAAATAATGTTTATTAATATTTTTGCTGTTATTCTACCATTGTTTACTGCAAAACATGATTGTGCCCTTGTTCAGTGCATATTTTATGCTAAAAATATTCTGTAATTATGTCTATTTCGCGTTTAAAATAAAGGAAAGTCTGTGAAATTACTGTGTTTTACCCTCAGTCTTGTAAGTTTGGAGTGATTTCTTACAGCGTGTACACTATCCGTCTATGCGGCAAAAATACACGGAATCCTGACATGCGAATGTACGTCTAGTAGGTAATCTGTGTCTACTCGTTAGTAGCTATGTAGTTACTTCAATTATAAATGGCCATGTATAAGAAATGTGTATGTTTATGCTTATGGCGCACGTAGCATGTTCGAAGGCTAGTGTTGGCCGACGTTTGCCGATTAAAGCACATTTTTTGAAGAGCGCCCCATTTAAAAATGAGATTTTTGCAGAGTTGCATTGATAACTGGCTCGTAAACTATACATGTGAATGGTAGGGGACAGTTCGATATTCCGACGTGTCATTGCTCGGAAAGGTTTTTTCTCCGAACGGTCATTACTCCGAACACACTGTTCTATGGAAGCTCATAATTCCGAAAGGTTTTTATTCCGAAGGGTCATTAGTCCGAAGTTCATTACTCCGAAAGGTCGTTTCTCCGAAAATAAAGATCATTACTCCGAAAGGTTTTATCTCCGATCGATCATTTCTCCGAAGGGTCATTGATCCGAAAGATTTTTATTCCGAAGGGTCTTTATTCCGAAAATGAAATAAGGGTCATTAATCCGAAAGTTGATCCGAAAGGTTTTTACTCCGAAAGGTCATTATTCCGAAAGGTCGTTTCTCCGAATTTTCGGAATATCGACCTTTCGGAATAAAAACCTTTCGGAGTAAAAAATTATTTTTTTATTTCATAGGATATTTACTCCGAAAGGTCATTACTCCGAAAGGTCGTTTCTCCGAATTTTCGGAATATCGACCTTTCGGAATAAAAACCTTTCGGAGTAAAAACCTATTTTTTATTTTATAGGATATTTACTCCGAAAGGTCATTACTCCGAAAGTTCATTACATATTAAAATCACGTTGTTTAGGTCTCACATCAAAACGGCTTGAAATATCGGGGCAAAACTCAACAGATGGGGTTTTGGGGTGAATGACATTCTATCACGATTGAAACGTTATACATTTAAATCGGGTTATCCCCCTTTAACTTTAAAATGATGTATTAAAATTCTGGAAAACCGTAAATGACCTTTAGGAGTAAAAATCCGATGAAATATTAAATTAGGTTTTTACTCCGAAAGGTTTTTATTCCGAAAGGTCGATATTCCGAAAATTCGGAGAAACGGCCTTTCGGAGTAATGACCCTTCGGAATAAAAACCTTTCGGAGCAATGACCCTTTTTTAGATTTCGGAATAACGACCTTTCGGACCAATTGCCGTTCGGATTAATTTACCCATCGGAGAAATAGACTTTCGGAGAAATTACCATTCGGAGTAAATACCTTTCGGAATAAAGACCTGTCGAAGTAATAACCTTTCGGAACAAAAACCGTTCGGATAAATGACACGTCGGAACATCGACCTGCACCCGAATGGTAAAGCTTGAACATGTCTATGTATCGCAACAGAAGGTATTCTAGGAAAATTAATATCGTAAACCGATAATATATAATTCAATGGGCCCTCTCAATATGACATAGCCAGGAAATAGCGCCATGTACGTGTTACGCTCATCCATTAGTTGTTCCGTTGGATCAAGCAAGTCAAGTTAGAGGTCATTTTCGTAAGGAGGCGATTCTAATTACAGACTCGCTTCTTTTGTGACAAATACGCATTTTTAAGCATTGCGATTTGCAGGTAAAGTTTACTCTCTAAATGTAAAAGAGTGAAAATCACTCTTTCAAGGAGTGATTCTAAGGACCAGTCTTTGATGGAGTTAAATTTCCTTTTTTGAGAGTAAATGCTGTCAATTCTTCACTCGTATGAGAGTGAAAATTCATCGATGAAGAGTAATCATAAAAAAATCACTCTTCAACAGTAACTCCAACAAAGACTGGTCCCTAGAGTCACTCCTTAAAAGAGTGATTTTTACTCTTTTACATTTAGAGGGTACTAGTCAACTGTGCAAAAATCTAGAATTGTGAAAATTGGGGCGCTCTTCAAGAATAGCCTGTTATTGCTTTAAGTATTGAGTATACTTGACAAGCAATAAAAAAAAATCTACAAGCAACACACCCACGTGTAAATCCAATGTGCTCCTATAGCAATAGCTTTTACTTTGGCCTCATCACTGAAATACCAGCTTTCCCTTTTTGCGATGACAAATTTCAAAGCCGCCTTTGCACTACAATCAGCAGTTGCTGTACAACCTCATCCCGCCACCTGCGTATAATGTATTATACAAGTAAAAACACCATTTCGTTCTGAATGAACTTTTACTGACCCACCTTCAGATATTTTTTTGTAATTTTACTCTTTATGCGTTGGTTTGACATGGGTGTTTTAGAGCAAAAGTGATCGCTTGCCGTGGTTAGCTCTATACGTACCACAAGGAACATTTTCAGGATAATCGCAGTAGCCCAAAGGGTTCCAGTACCCACCATTGGGGCACTGAAGGTGATTAGCATTTCCCCAGGAACAGTAGTAGTATTTGGTACAATCGTACGGATCTGGGTAGTGACCGTCTGGTTTGTCTTTGCAGGTGAAAGCATTCGGGTCTGGGGTTGGATACGTTGGCGGAATATAATTATCTACAGAGTGAACATGATTGTATACTTCAAATTTGGTAAACTGATGTAATCACTATACGTACCGCATGGAACATTTGATGGGTTGTCACAATATCCGTTAGGGTTGTAATATTGGCCGTCGGGGCAGGTAATATGGTTTGTTTGGCCTCCCAGCAATTGTAGTATTTGGTACAGTCCCATGGGTCTGGGTATAAGCCGTTCGGCATGTTATCGCATTTGAAGGCATTCGGATCGGGAGTAGTGCGAGGCGGGTACGTTGGTGGCACATACTGATCTATTTGATAGTAATAAGACTATCAGTTATTAATTTTCAAATAATAGAAATTCAAACGTGTGTTTAGAAGTTTGAGTATAAATAACAATATGATCAATACTCAATGCAATTGTGTGCCTGTGTATTACCAACGAGACATATTTTTACCACCTAACTTTGTAAAACTTTGTAAACATTTGGTAAAATGTTCCTTAATATAATGAATTTCGTATTGTAAAATCTTTTGACTCTAACTTTGGGCAGATCCACAATAGATCACCTTCTGGTTTCACAACGATAAATACGAGTCCCATTCATTCCTGTACAAAATGGGCGAGATGAAAACTGTGTTTACTCCTCAATAGAACATCTCAGATCTTAACGCTAACATTCTGCTTGAAGATCACCATATCTCCTACCCGATCAGCCATGGAATTGGGGTAGATATCCCCTAAAATTTTCGAGCTACTGGACCGTGAATACTACTCTCTGAATTGCTTAGATTAAAAACTAATCTCATTTGATTGCTATCAGGGACAAATCTAAGTTTAGATTAAAAATTTCAATCAAAATTTAGATTTGTCCTCCGTTTTACTCTAAGAAATTTTGAGAGTAGCATGCACCGTGGACCCTAAAGGTCAGGGCACTTTTTCCATGTAAAAATACGGTTAAAATTGGTATCGGATCAATGTCAACCTTTTTTTGTTGATATTCCTACAGATTTTAAACTTAATATTGATAGCAACTACGATTTTCAACCCAGATCTCGCCATTTCTCCCAATTTTAAGGGTACACTTAGAAACCGGTTCACAACAACAACAAAAAACACCATCATTTGCAGCAGGGGCTGGACTTAACTCTGTTTCTCGTGTTATTTACTGCATGTGAACCCTTCTATGCTCACATTACTTGGTTGTTAGTTTAATCCTTTGTATACTCTTCTTGCGTTCTTTCGCCTTTAGGACCCCCTGATTTACCCGGAAGTAGTATCGATTTGAAAACCAGATGAAAGGCCGTATTTTTCTCATTGTCTTCTGAAGATTGAGCCCTCAAATCCATTTCATTCCCAAGATATAAACCAAAAACAGCCTTTTAATGGTTAACCATCAATATTAGCACAGTATTGAAAAGGGTTTTACAATATGCATTATTGCTTCTACCATCAAAACCGCAAGTTTGTTTCCGACGGTACTTCTCATATCAAGTAAAGAGCACAATAGACATAAATCAGAACAAGCACCTTTAATATGTTTTGTTCTGCAATTACCAATCCAGGTTACTTTGATTCTGAATGACAATAGAGATATCATTCATTTCAAATGCATCTAAAGTGTTATTTGCAGCAGATCTTTAGATGTAGCTTATAAGGCTTGGCTTATAAGGGGACAATCCATCCAAGAATGAGTATCATGAATTTCTGCTAAAATTTTCGTGCAGAAGGTTTTGAGGGAACTCAGATTTACAATTTTAATTTCCGGCAATAGCTCATTTAGTAATGAACGAATCAGTACAATAATTATTGAATGACGCTTTGGAGACATTCTGTTCGCCATTGGATTCCAATGGCGAACTGATCGAATTAAGCTGTCATATTAGTGGTTGGCACAGAATGTGCAAGGAAGGGCCAAGTATCACATAGCGATCAAATTTAAAACTAAAACAGCCACACATTTGAATTATGCATCTCGTCTTGAATTAGATGCCAATCACCTCCAATCTTGAAAGACTAGATAAAACAGCCCTGAAGTTCTTTTTGAAAGCAAATGCTACACCTGTGCAGTGTTCCCCCGATGGCTAATACTCATTTACATAAAGGGAGAACAATATTTATCTTAACTGATGCCACAGGTAGTTGCATGCTTGGAGTAATGGTTAATATGGAAGTCTTGTTTACACAGCCATGTTTTTGACTTGTCATTCACGGTTATACCCGACCTTTTTAAACCCCAAAACGTCATCAAACACATACGTTGCATAAAACAAAACGTTCTCAAGAACATGACTTTGAAATACTCATTTTTCACACAGTCAAATTGTGGGATCTGACTTGTGAAATATATTTCTTTAACAATATATTTGGATGGAAGTGGTTTTGCTGTTAATATATCTGTTTGTTGTGATTTTCTTCCTTATTCATTGTTGCCGACCTTTGTGTTGAAGTCTGGCATTTTATAAATGTCCATTATATTATTATTATTATTATTATTATTAATATTAAAGGTCCATGGTCCGATCGTTAATAGCCTTGTCCCCAGAGACCCCAGATTTTACCGGAAGTGGTCAAAATTTTGGTATCAAAAAAAATGCTACTATTTTTCTCATTTAACCTGTGAAATCTTAGGGCTAAAGGATGTTTGGTTTGGATGTTATGAGTGAAAATATGCCCAATTTTGGTCGACCAATATTAATTTTACACAGTACTATATGGCGCTTACACGTTTTTAACTCCCACTTCAAAATGGGTTGAAATATCGGCGCGAAACTTTACCAATGGGGTTTTGGCCATTCTATCAAGGTGAAAACTTTTTGACTTAAATCGGGTCATCCCCCATTAGTTATACAAATTTCATTGGAATGGGTGAAAAACAAAAGCCGCCTGCAATCTTATATCTCTGGTTGCTTGAAATGAGATTTCCAGTGATTATACGCAATGGTATATTTAATATGCCCTGTTTAAGTAGTTCTTCGAATTTGAAGTATATCTGTTTGCACAACTTTTTGGGACGCGATAAACCAGACTGCAGCACCCTTTCAATAACTATACTAATATTAGTGGTTAACCCAATTTAGGTGTGTATTTGTAATAAAGAAATTCATTTAGAGGCTGAAAACAATGAGGAAAAAATGTGGTCTTTATTATGATATTCAAAATCGAAACAACTTCTGTGCATGGGCTCCTAAATACAAATGATCAGAAAGAATGTTTACAGAGCTCACACTAAAATATACAAACGAGGAATTAAAGAAACATGAGGACATTTCCAGAAAAGCGCGCCCTCATTTTTGTAAACCGACTTTTTGGCGTACAATGCTCACTAATTAGTCTTACCTAAAGTGAATAAGCCGAAAAGCCTTTTTTATGTAATATAAAGATGATTTAGTATTTTCTGTCGTGCACGAAAAAATACAAGCATGCGTCCGGGGGTAGGACATGCCAACCTAAGAGCAACAGCGAATTCAAAACGGCATCAACATCCTGCGTAACCCGAGCGCTAGTGTTTTTCAAAGACTTAACGTTAGGAGGGCGCGCTCTTACGCATATCAAACGGTTACACACAGACTTGACTAATGGCTAGGCCTGGTTACGAATATTTAAATCTACATCGTTATTGGAAATTACACTATTTTGCAGAGGGGTAAATCCACTAACCCCGACGGATTTTGATGTCAATAATTTATTCCAAAATTAACATGATATTACTAAGATGTATTGAATTGAGGTTTAAGGGGAGATGTTTTAATGTAATTAAGAGTGTGACAACCTAAATCTGTTGACCGAACTTAGTGACCTGCAGGCGGCTATTGAACAAGAAGACCCTGATATTATTTGTGGATCGGAGTCTCACTTGAATGGGGAAGACTACAACAGTGAAGTATTTCCCAATACTCACGCCATCTTTAGAAAGGATAGAAATGAGTTTGAGGAGGTGTATTTATTGGTGTGAAGAAGGATCTACTGGCCATGGAGGATGATAGTATGGACACCAACTGTGAAGCAGTGTGGGTAAAAACAACCTTGCCTGAAATGGGTACCAGTCCTTATTTATCAATGCCAAATATTAGCTTTACTACCAGTGGCATAGAGGATTTGCTTAACAACTTGAATCCTATCCTCCTAGGAAAGCTTGTGGACCTGACCTAATTCCAGATCGTGTCCTCAAAGAAGCAGCGACTGAAATTGCACCGATTCTGCAGGCTATCTTTAAACAGTCATATGAGACAGGCACCCTATCTTTAAAAAAGGAAATAAAAGCTTACCCGCCAACTATCGCCTAGTGTCACTTACTTGTGTGGCTACCAAACTCATGGAGCATATCATCTTTCATTCAATAATAGAACATTTGGATATACATAACATATTAGTATGGTATCAACACGGTTTTCGTCAGAAGCACTCAACCGAATCACAACTTGTCAGCACCTTGGAGGAGATTGCCAGATCATTAGATGACAACAAACAAACAGATGTTTTGATCCTAGACTTCTCCAAGGCGTTCGATACAGTGGCTCATCAACGTCTACTACTGATAAGACCAACGCCTGGATAAAAACATGGTTAATAACTAGAACTCAAAGAGTGGTCATAGATGGCGATGCATCATCATTTGTACATGTGGACTCTGGTGTCCCCCAAGGCACTGTCCTAGGACCGCTCATGTTTCTACTATTTATAAATGATATTGGGGATAAGATCAACTCAACTATTAAACTGTTTGCAGATGATTGTCTCCTTTTCCGTACAATAACATCTTCAAAAGACACCAACATACTCCAGAAAGACTTGGACAGTTTGAAGGAATGGACAGGTATTTGGCAAATGGTATTCAATGCCAAAAAATGTTATACCATGAGGATCCATAGGAAGAGGCGCCCAATTACCCATTGTTACACCATGGGAGAAGAAATACTTGGTGTAGTTTCCAGCCAGGCATATCTTGGTGTTAAAATCCACGAGAAGCTAAGTTGGAGGCCTCACATCGAAGCTGTAACATCTAAAGCAGGAAAAACGTTGGGCTTCCTACGGAGAAACCTGGGTAAATGTTCATCTTACATCAAACAACAAGCTTACATCACCTTAGTTAGATCGCAGCTGGAGTATGCATCCATTGTATGGTACCCACATCAACAAACCTTTTTTGATCAACTGGAAAAAATTCAAAGAAGAGCCATCCGCTTTATTTGTGGTAACTACCAGCGTGAAGCTAGTGTAACATCGATGAGACAAGATGAGACAAGAAGAAAGACGTAGATTGGCTCGACTCACCACATTCTATAAGATGATGCACAATTAAATAGCCATTCCCATTCCAAACTATATTCGGATGAGAACCAGAACCACACGTAGCCAGCACCAACAACGATTTATGCGCCTAAGCTCTAACACTGATATTTACAAATACAGTTTCTTCGCAAGAACACTGAGAGACTGGGATGCACTCCCGGATAGCATCATAGAGCTGCCCTCTGTGGAGCATTTCAAGGGAGCAATTGGTTTCAATTAAATACCTGGCATGTTTTTACTCGCACGTTTGTACTGTATATTTTTTGAGCACTTGGCACATTGGCAGTCCACTGCTAGAGCACCGCACTGTACCCTCGTCCAGATGCTGAACAGGCGTTGACGAGAATCATTTTTTTTTTTTTTTTTTTTTTTCCATCAATTTTATAGATTATCAATGCCTAAAGTACTTGTGTGCAAAAATTTGCAATTTTATCCGTAAGCGCACACTCTTACACTACAGTCCCCTGCTATTAGAGGCTGAAAACAATGAGGAAAAATGTGGTCTTTATTATGATATTCAAAATCGAAACAACTTCTGTGCATGGGCTCCTAAATACAAATGATCAGAAAGAATGTTCACAGAGCTCACACTAAAATATACAAACGAGGAATTAAAGAAACATGAGGACATTTCCACAATGCTCACTAATTAGTCTTACCTAAAGTGAATAAGCCGAAAAGCCTTTTTTTAATGTAATATAAAGATGATTTAGTATTTTCTGTCGTGCACGAAAAAATACAAGCATGCGTCCGGGGGTAGGACATGCCAACCTAAGAGCAACAGCGAATTCAAAACGGCATCAACATCCTGCGTAACCCGAGCGCTAGTCTTTTTCAAAGACTTAACGTTAGGAGGGCGCGCTCTTACGCATATCAAACGGTTACACACAGACTTGACTAATGGCTAGGCCTGGTTACGATTATTTAAATCTAAATGATCGTTATTGGAAATTACACTATTTTGCAAAGGGGTTAATCCACTAACCCCGACGGATTTTGATGTCAATAATGTATTCCAAAATTAACATGATATTACTAAGATGTATTGAATTGAGGTTTAAGGGGAGATGTTTTAATGTAATTAAGAGTGTGACAACCTAAATCTGTTGACCGAACTTAGTGACCTGCAGGCGGCTATTGAACAAGAAGACCCTGATATTATTTGTGGATCGGAGTCTCACTTGAATGGGGAATACTACAACAGTGAAGTATTTCCCAATACTCACGCCATCTTTAGAAAGGATAGAAATGAGTTTGAGGAGGTGTATTTATTGGTGTGAAGAAGGATCTACTACTGCCCGTGGAGGTAGTGATTAGTATGGACACCCAACTTGGAAGCAGTGGTGGGTAAAAAACACCCTTGTCCTGAATGGGTACCATTCCCTTATTTATCAATGCCCAAATATAGCTTTATTTATACTACCAGTGAGGCATAGAGGTTTGCGTTAAACAACTTGGAATCCTAGCCTCCTGAAAGCTTGTGGACCTGACCTAATATTCCAGATCGTGTCCTCAAAGAAGCAGCGACTGAAATTGCGCCGATTCTGCAGGTGCTATCTTTAAAAGTCATTGAGCCGGCACCCTACCAGGGGATTGGGTTAGCCAATATAGTCGCCATCTTAAAAAAAGGAAATAAAAGCTTACCCCCCAACTTCGCCTAGTGTCACTTACTTGTGTGGCTACCAAACTCCTGGACAATATCATGCTCTGGTCTTCTTGATCAATTCAATAATAGAACATTTGGATATAAATAACTATTAGTATGGTATCCAACCGGTTTTCGTCAGAAGCACTCAACGGGCAATCACAACTTGTCAGCACCTTGGAGGAGATTTCCAATCATTAGAAGACAACAACCAACACATATGTTTTGATCCTAGACTTCTCCACGTGCGTTCGATACAGTGCTCATGCACGTCTACTCAAGAAAATCTGATATTTGGGATACCGTGATAAGACACCCTGATAAAACATTTTAATAACTAGAACTCAAAGAGTGGTCACTAGATGGCGATGTGCATCACATCATTTGTACATGTGGACTCTGGTGTCCCCCAAGGCACTGTCCTAGGACCACTCATGTTTCTTTTCTACTATTTTAAATATTTGGGGATAAGATCAACGTCACGTATTAAACTGTTATGCAAGATGATTGTCTCCTTTTTCCGTACATAAATCTGTAAAGACACCACATCTCCAGAAAGACTTGGCGTTTGAAGGAATGGGGCCGGTATTTGGCCAATGGTATTCAATGCCAAAAAATTTATAGACCATGAGGATCCATAGGAAGAGGCGCCCAATTACCCAATTTTTTTGTTGACCCTTGTTACAACCATGGGAGAAGAAAACTTGGTGTAGTTTCCAGCCAGGCATATTCTCTTGGGTGTTAAAATCGGCACGAGAAGCTAAGTTGGGAGGCCTCACATGAAGCTGTAACATCTAAGCAGGAAAAAGCGTTGGGCTTCCTACGAGAAACCTGGGTAATGTTTCATACTCACATCAAACAACAGCATTACTCACCTTAGTTAGATCGCAAGCTTGGAGTATGCCTCCAGTGTATGCGACCCCACATCAACAAACCTTTTTTGATCAATTGAAAAAAATTCAAAGAATAGCCATCGCGCTTTATTTGTGGTAACTACCAGCGTGAAGCTAGTTGTACATCGATGAGACAAGATGAGACAAGAATAAAGACGTAGTTTGGCTCGACTCCCACATTCTATAAGAGATGCCACAAATTAAAATATGCCCTTCCCATTTCAAACTATATTCGGAGAGAACCAACCACACGTACCAGCACCAACAACGATTTATATGCGCCTAAGCTCTACACTGATAATTTACAATCAGTTTCTTCGCAAAACACTGAGAGACTGGGATGCACTCCCGGATAGCATCATAGAGCTGCCCGTCTTGGAGCATTTCAAGGGAGGCAATTGGTGTCAATTACATACCTGGCATATGTTTTTACTCGCACGTTTGTACTGTTATTTTTTGAGCACTTGGCACATTGGCAGTCCACTGCTTGAGCACCGCACTGTCCCTCGTCCAGATGCTGAACAGGGCGTTGACGAGAATCATTTTAGAAGTAGAAGAAGTAGAAGACAGAGATTGCCGTAGTAATGCAACGGTAGCATTTAAAAAATTACCGTTTGGAAATCCCCAATGCCCAAATCGAGCAGGTCGAAGAAAGAACCGTGTCCTATCATCCCCTGCATACGTTCCTATAAGAGCCGATTAGGGCCACAGATAACAGGCTGACATGATAAGTTAAAAACCTCACATTTTGTTTTCCTTTCTTTTCCGCTGGTATTCCCCAATAAAATCAGTGCAAATTTAGTATTTTTTCCTCATAAATTTGATCCCTTTAAGTCCCTTTAAATTTCGATTAAAATTACGATTAAGTCATTGCCCATAGACTTCTATGATGGTACCATTCAAACTCCAATTTTTTTTCAAATCTATCATCCATGTGTTAACCAAACCTTGCCCCTTTATTTAACCCCTAACGCCCCCACCCGTAATTTGAAAAGCACCTGGGCTTTCCCCATCAGGCAAATTTTCCGATTTAAATTTAATGCCCAAAATCGGTTAAAAATGCTCGTAATTTTTACAGAAAATAAAATCCGTAAAACAACGGTCTATTGCCCGCAAATATATAAACAGACTTACAAGTACGTTCATTTTCGGTATAATTTCGTCGCCTTTTCGTACGTTTGTTCTCGGAATTTCTGTTAATTACAATTACGGGGGTCCCCGTAAAATTATAGGTTATTTTTACAGTGTAGGTAACCAATCTTTCGAACCTGTGTTTAAATGTGTGTTCACGTAAATGTGTCGAGAATGGTGGTGTTTTTTCTATGGTAGAAGTACTCAGTAATTATCGTGTTTCTCGTCTTCGCGGTCAATGGGTATCTCATAATACTTGAAATACGCAGACATTAAACAGGGCCAGTGCTAAGGGTTGTTGCCTTACGAACACGGACTTACTGGGTAATTGAGTATATTGTCCCATCATGTTTCTGTCGGCGTCCTCTGTTCGTGTAATTAGTCAACTATAAAAGCGAAATGAAATACTAAATGTAACATCCAAATACAAAATAATCTATTGAAATGAAAAAAATACAATCTCATTACTAGAAAGTAGTTTGTAAAAAATACATCGCGGCTCCCCGAACCGCGATGGTACTCTGCCTCGTCGGTTTTTGAAGGGGCCAAGGTCACCTGAGGTAACAAGGTCACCAACATGTCACCCAACTCATACGGCACAATATATTAGGGTTAACATTTTGACCACACCACATCACACACACATCACACAGATCAACAGCATACGACCAGAGTAATCCCTATGTGCCTTCTGCAAATTCTTGCAGATTGACACAAAAACAAGTGCAACCAATGTGCAGCAATCTAAAACCAGTGTTCCAATGGAGCGGTCCTTTTTTATATATTGTTTTTTAATGACAGAATATTTATTGCGTAGCCGAGCCAGATCGAGATATCAGGCAAGTCGAAGTCAAGCATGATATTTCTTGATGAATTTTTTAAATGGCTTAAAAACTATAATATGATCGTATGAGCTGGGTGACAGTGTTCAGCTAGACAAAGTGGACCTTTCGCCCTTTTTATTTTGGGTGGAGATGTGGGTCCGCATATGGCCCTATCTGGACGTCTTGTGCACTACAGCACTCTTGCCCAAATTTACTCAATTTCATGATTTATTCAGTGATATTTCCACTTAGGATCGAGAACCGCCCTTTTACTGATTCTGCTTTCAGTTTTTCTAGGAGTCGTACTCCTTTAAGAGTAGTAAAACCCTCGTCTAACCTGAGCCATTTTTGTAACAAAACTCAAACTCCCGTGATTTTCTTTACTTAACTATGGATTCCTATGAAATTTGTACAATCACAGAATCTTAGAAGATTTTCTTCTTTCCATTGCCATTCGTATCAAAATAAGTACCAACATCCCAATTAATGGACATCATTATGATGAAGATTTGAGGAAATTATGGAAATACTAGAAATAGGGTGGTAAACTGATTTTTTTTTAAATTATATATATATATATATAGATAGAATAATTATTATATAATAGTATATATATATATCTATAATATAATATAGTCCATTCCGCATTATTAGAGCCAAAAAAAAACGCGTAACAATCGGTATTCCTCCTAACCTTTTGGTGACAAACTGATTGTCCCCTGTTCTACTACACTGTGTACTATGGAAGTGGTTTTGGCTTGACAGAACTAACTTTAGGACGTCCTCCTGACGTACTTGGCATGTTGAGCACTAATTTGCTATCAATGGAAAGAGGAGGACATAGCTATCTATTTGGTACCAAAATCCAGTGTCTGGGATATTTCTGTGTTGTACTAGGCATAATGGTACATCTCTTCCGAAGTGAAGGGCCAAGGCCCCCCCCCCCCTCATTTTGGGATCACCCTGTATCTTACCTATAACCTCGGTGTATTTTGCTTTGGATGAAAAGGAGCGGAAATATCAATTGACGATTACATTAAGTAAATTTTGCAACAAAAAAGGTGTTTATATTAGGCAAGGGCGTGGAAAAAAAACCGCAGGGGGGACCCCCCTCCTTCGGTAGAGTGAGGGTTAAAAGTTTGGACAACACCTTCAAATGGCGCAAGCATTTCTGTGACGTAACACGTTGGCATATACTAACGTAAGAATCTATAATGGTTGTTAATTAAAAAAATAAATATAACCTACATATCACAGGAGGACAAAAAAAAATCGAGATACATGTACTTTTAGATATATAGGTTCTGCAAACATATGCCACAATGTTACTCAAGCAATCCATATGTTCACATTATAAACCTACCTCCATGTAACCCCCGCTTCAATTCTGCCATGATTGACCACGAGCCTTTCCAGGAAAGCGTTATTGTCAGTAGTACCCCCCTTGAAGTCATCTAAGTCCATGCCCATACCATAGCACCACCTAACATATTGCCAGGATTGTATTCTGCCTGCAACACTAAAATTTGAAAAATCAGGTAATTCACTTGAGAACACCTTAGCTCTATGTCTCTTAGTATATATACTTCAATTGTTATACAGATGAACTATCTACTTATGTTTTACTCTCGGCGGGGGACAGCTAACCTACTATAATCATAACAGACTTTCCACACTTTAAAAACATAATATGTAATAACGAAGGCACGACAATAAATTCGGGAAGGCAGTCGATAAAGTCTGTATACCGATAAGCAAAGAATAATCATTGTGTTACTCCCAGTAGCGTAAATATTGAATGATTTCTGGAACACATTATATTAATGTTTTAAGACAGTCACTGAAATATATCAAGCTGTTCAAAAAAAACAAACGGTAACTGAATTTAATATGGACGCCATTATATTTGATAATCTATATATTAATCTGTAAATTGTTTTATACTCGCACATTTAAAAAATCACCGCAGCATCAACCAGTAAAAATCTGATTACTGCTTGTGACTTTCTACCAGTATAAAGCTGGTCCACTGTGTGTATTATATATAGTAGTGCTATCATATACAATAGTATTTCGCCAGGCAGAAATTGTACCATAGATACGGAAATAGACCACCCTGCTGAGAAATAATGGGCTTTTATTTAAGAGTAATAAAAGTATCTGGTTATCAGCTGAGCTTTCAACACCAAAACGTCTGGCCAAAATGTTTGCCCAACGCAATTATACCACTCCTGCCCTGCAGAGCTCCTCCTTGAGGAATGGCCCTGCATTGGTTTGTATGATGCTGGTGCCAAAGGTATAATGTTATTTCAGTCATGTGTCTGTAACTTGTAACATGATATAGGCCTACAGTAGGTTCATACCTGCCCATTTACTTTTGGCCTATCATTTTATAACAGTCTTTTGGAAGTTGTAAAACATGGTTCTCTGTTCTTCGCCGATTCAACAATATATATATTAAAAAAGGCAAACGTTAGGAAAGATGCAAAATGATTATGACTATTATGAGTTGAATAAAATTCCATGCCGTTTACTCAATCACAACTCACCATAATATTTTCAGATTACATTGTTTTATTATTATTTTCCCCCAATTTGCCGTGGATATTGGCAAACTTTGTGTGCCTGTCGGTCTACTGATCTCATGTGTGATAAATCAGTGTGTCCGGTTTCAGTCATCTAGCCATTTGCCCCCCCCCACCCCAATTTAAGGATATAAACCAATGATGTCATGTTCAGCCCAGCTATTTTTAATGTTTATCCCTTTTCGGGCATTAACCTATACAGCAGGCATTTAACATTTTCTCATTTTTGTTTTTGGATTGATTAATGAAAACTTTAGTAAACTGAGTTTGTGACGTTTTAGGTCACTCTGTTTTTTTACTTTACTTTATGAATCGACGTAGACCAAAAAGACAAAAAATACCACTCAAGATTATATGAAATAAAACAAACAACTTAAAAAAAAATGTGTAATTTTATATTTCATTTTTTCAATTATTTTGTGTACCCCGAATTAATTTTGATTATTTTATAGTTTTCCCCTATCAGCTGGTTATCTAAAATCTAACGATTCACATATATATAGTAAAAAGGCAACTTAGGAAATATGCAAATATGATGACTATATATTTGATAAAATCCATGCCGTTAATAATAACAATCTATTTTCCCCAGATTAAATCACCATTTTATTTTCCCCCAATGTGTTCCGTGGATATTGTCAAGACTTGTGTGCCAAATTTTATTTATTTTAATTAATTGTGATTTATTTTTTTTTTTTATTTTTATTAGTTTCCCTATCAGCTGTTACTAAATCTTACAGTCGTAATTTAAGCCATTTACATTATCTTTTTGCATACAAATTGAAATAAATTTTGGCTTTAGGATATTCTTAATATATGTAAAGGCACGTAGTATAAATGTTGAAAAAGAGTATCCTCAGCACCCATTATATATTATTAAACTGTAGCCTGAGTTTATCTAATATTAGTCAAGGCCAGACTCTTTCAAAATATCCTACTGTTTCAGACCAAGTTCTATCAGATGAACTCTGTGTTAATAAATGGAGGCGTACGCACACTTGCACAGGTTTTAGTTTTTATCACAAAGCTCAAATTCATGAAAGACTGGGGAGGTTTGAACCAGAATTCAAAATAAATGTCTGCCCTGAACAGCACTATACGCCTTACATGCTGCTCAATTTCATCTATGCAACGGTTTCCCAAGTGAATTTTCCTGCTGAATCCATTGACATAGTAATTACAGGCAATTACCACGATGATGTAAAACGAATGGGTCCAATCGTAAAACAGTAGGGGATTAATATAAGTAGAGGATGGTCTTAAGAAGCCCTGCTGTGTTATTTACACATATTGGATCCAAAATAGTGGATTTCAATTCCCTTTTCTATGGTAGGCGTTTTCTGAATGTTATTCCGTAAAGCTTATGTAGGATTAAAATCACCACCCCCACCCATGGTTCGAATCACAGATTCGAATCCACATGGCCTTTTTTAAATAAATGTATTTCAATATTTATTTATATTGTAAAGATAAACATTACTAATCCAGGGTTAGAAATACGCGTTTACCTGCGTATAGCACTGTATACAGTGTATACATTGCGTCAGTTTTACAGTTAACCTTCTGACGAGCAAACTACCAGTGATAAACAGGTTGCTGCTGGGTGAATTGGGTCTTTAAATGACACTCATAGCTATTCCACAAAAAAAAAAACACACACAGACAAAACATGCTGATTTTGAACGTAAAGAGAGCCATATAAATTGGCTTCTTTGATTGGATTCTGGAAGGACACGGCATTCGTATAGTTGAACAACTGTAGTTACAAAAAACCATTATTGTGACTATTGCCTCTTTCTCTCACTGTTCTTTCTGGAAGGAATTTTATCGGCATTAATATACGCACCTATGCCCCCCTCCCTCGCCGATAATCCTCATTATAGGCACATATATATCCCGGCTATTTTGTTGAAATATATTATTTTGGGATCCCGATATTATTAATCTAATAATAAAAAAAATGCTCTTTTGAGAGTGATAAGAATTGCAAACTTTGTCCTTCAACAAGTACAACCAAATCAAATGAACTGTGCAAAAATCGAAATATTTTTCGAGGAGGGGGGGCAATATGGGAGGGGAATCACTTAAAATGTATATTTTGCCTATTGCCTTAATATTGCTCTATTGTTTGTATAAATACGAGAACATGAAAGCAGGCAACGTCAACCTGCTCAAATGGGGTCTAAAGACAACTTAATTTTGTAAAAGTGCATTCATGCATGGTAAAGTGGGAACCCCGTGTTGACCGTGGCCGATTTGGAAACAAAAATATTTGGCCCACCCTAATGTATAATATTCCGGTAAAACCATGAAAACAGGATGACCTTTAAATAACAGCAATTGCTTTTACTCGAAACATCTCCTTAACATCTTGTTGTGGGAAGGCAAGCACTCACCAGTTCCTTGGATGAAAACCTTGTTTTAAGATGATAAAAAGTTCACAACGCACAAAGACTTCCCCTTTTTATTTGCATGACCATCATCAATCTTAACAAATGTAGTGTTTTGCAAACATTTGAGGTGGTAGAATTAAGATCCATAGAGATAAGCAAACGTGCGAGATTCGCTGCTTCCCGGATAGTCTGATTCAAACAATTTAAAATCTTTAACACTTGAAATCACCATAATGCTAAAATCCATTTCAGTTTGCAATATCATTAAGTGGAGATATCACCAACAGATGCTTATCGTCGAAGACTCTGATGCGCCAATCCCAATCAGTTCCCAATACCCCCCCCCCCATATTTAAAGGTCAAATCATTTTAGGCTTATCGCTGTATATATAATATTAAAATCTGGACTTTGTTCAATAATAATAAATAATAAAAATGCATATATATGTCGCTCTACAGAGAACACAGTGCCTTGATTGAAGCTTTATATATCACACAGACTATCTTTAAATTAAATTGGGGCTTTGCGCTTCCCACGCACGCGCGTTGTGGATTCATTGAAATCCGTTATGCATGAGGCGGCTCGCGGCCTGTGCTTGAAAATGTAGTTTTATTTTTACCTCTAAGGAGGAAAACCTGACTCCATAACGCAAAGTCCATGCAGAGGGGAAATCCCTAAGAGAGGAGACATTCACAACCAAATTGCCCAGGCTTTGGTTTACCCTACTATATAAACCACCAGTCGCCACCAATAACCTTCAGCTGGCCCAAATGGACTACAAAATCTTGTGAACAACAAGAACCGTCATGCAGCATATACCGATGGTACGGATAAGGGATTTCCCTTGACTTAGCCTTCAAACCTTTTTTTCAAGTCGGTAGTCGGAATGTGCAATTATGACTGGCGTGCCTATATGTCAATAACGTTGGATGTGGTCTAGATCAGTAGGCCAAGAGCATTAGCTCATAATGGCCTTAAAGGTGGACATGGCTGATAACAAGCTGATTTTTTCAGGAAAGGTCCAGGAATATGTGTAGAATAACATACTAAAAGTCCACAAGAATCAAAGATGGCGTCCAAAATGGTCGCCATTCCCCATTTTTTATCATAACATTGCATCCAGATTAGCATGACAAGTGAAAAAGGTGTCTAATCATATGTTTTAAGGTACATGAAATCTAATAAAACTGTTACGTAGGTAAACAAAAGCTTCTACATAGTCTAAACCAAGATGGCGCCCAAACAGTTCATCAAAATGGCCAACATTTTCAAATAAATTTGCCTCCAGCGTCATTATAATTCTGTGCAAAGTGTCCAAATGTATGTTTCAGGCTACCAATAATTTAATACACTTGTTATCCTCAGGACTCAAAACTTTAAAAGTACCTTCAACATTCACAATACATTTATATAGTGCACCATACCTGTTGTATCAGTCCTGAACTTCATTTGAGTTCACAGCTCGTGGTGCAATCTGCTCCTTATCATCATCAGCTAGTGCTAGTGTTGTTACTACATGACTGGCCACTGCATTTATTGCATATCTCTACTGCCCATTATTGAAAATCCAACTTTCTGATTGGTCAGTTTTCTGGCATTTATTCTACAATAGTGGGTCGCACATACATTTTCTAATAAATCAAGCTGCTTTAGGAAATGGAATATAAATAAAGGTTTTGCAGTATTATCTAAGGGCTCATAATGTACCCTCGACCGGAAACAAATAAAATAATGGGCTTGGCTGCGCCTCACACTTTATGTAGTTTTTCCGATCTCGGACGCATCGTTCTCCCATAAATGATACTGCATCACCCTCTATCGCATAATTGAAAGCCTTAGTCTTACCCTGACGAAAAATGGCAGACACCATATCACACCTTGACAACGTATAAAGAAACATTAGGTGATCTTTGGTAGCCTAGCTTCCTGAAAATCACAATGTGGAAAACCATTACAGCCTTGCTGTGCCATTACATTAACATGTCTGTAGTATAGAAGTACTTGCTCCAGCCTGTTTGACACGTATGCCAGCCATTGGCAATTTCTCACACAGAAGTTGTATGAATCTCTTCTTATTCTTGCTATTTGCCAAGAATGATTCCTGGCTAGTGGTCATTGGCATGCTTTCCTCAAATATTATGTCTCGAGATGTTCTCTTTGGGGCTCACCGTACCTGCTCCGCAACCTTCGTGGACATCCTACTGCCATATTCCCTGGAAGCTTAGATTACTGGGTGAAGGATTTCACCAATGGCCTTTTTGTTGGCTGTCACATTATCCGTCTTTGAATAGAGAAGGTGGCCAAGTCACAAATTCATAAGCAAGGGACTCGTCCATCTCAGAGCTGTTATTCAAGACACATCCTGTTGAATTAATAGGAGAGATGGATTAACTTCAATATTCTGTCCTCTGACTCTTATGGTTTTTCTCATTGAGCCAATTGTATTTACTTTGTCATCTCTCCATGATGTGATGTCTGTAAATTTCATTCCAGACATTGCTGATGTGGCCTTCCTTTCAAGCTCCACAGCACTGTCACAATTCACAGATGGATCGGCAAAAATTCCGGTTGTAAGACAAACTAGGCATTCCACTTTGTGGATGTGCTTCCAGCGATCAAAACAAGGTGCGGCGATCCTTTTTATCTCTTGATTGTGTAATTTGGTCTTTATGTTGCTTCTGTGTACCTGTGTGGACACATGTGAATTGCTCCACTTTGTCAATGTGCTGTCTGTGATACTCTGAGATGGAAGAGTTCATTGCTTATGAACTTGCGCCTCAGCCACCTTCCCTATTCAAAGACGGGGAAATGTCATTGGTGACCTGTTGAAATCCTTTACCCAGTAATCCAAGCTTCCAGAGAATGACCTTTTTGTCATAGATGGTGGACATCTATTTCATCCAGTTGTATGGCCCAAACCATCCACGTATGTCAGGCCTATATGTTTCATGCATCTTGAAGAATTATGGTGATGGGTCGACAGTTGTTTTAGATAGATATGGCAGTGGGATGTCCACAAAGGCTGCGTAACAGCCTGGCACAGCGAGCCCAAAAGGGAACATCTCGCGACACATATTTGAGGAATGCACGCCAACAAAGACTAGCCAGGAACCATTCTTGGTCAATAGTAACAATAAGAAGAGATTCATTCAACTTTTGCGTGAGAAATTGCAAATGGCTGACACACGTGTCAAACAGGCTGATAGTTTCAACAGCCTTAGCTGTAGCAAAGGCAGAGGAGACTCCAGTAGTTGTAGTTGGAAATGACACTGACCTACTTGTTATTTTAGTGACAAGAGCAGGCGATTCTACAGATATGTAACATTTTCCGCATCCGTGATGTTTAGGATACTATAGGAGATACGAAAGATCACCTATCATTTTTTCGTCAATTTGTTACACATGAAGCAATAATATTACTCTCTTGATACTTTGACAAACAGTGAAAACACTCAAGATGTGGAGAGAGTTGGAGAAGCCTTTATTTTGAAGGTTTATGGGGCCAGCAGCTACGACTCGCTCAACAAATATTATCCCATTGCGTACAAAAGAGCAATGGGTCGCAGTTCTTTAACATGTTTAAAGTGACAGGAGATTTTTTATGATACGAATTTCTCTCAAATTTCACTGGATCGGTTGTAGACCACCTACCGAGAACATTTTGAAGGTTTATTGGACAAACGGGTGCAAAAGAAAACCGCAAACCTTGTTTTGAACTTGCCTGCTATCGTAATCGTTCCCCATAGAAAACCATGCTTTGAATTTCTGTCGTGCACGACAGAAAGTACTAAATCATCATCTTATTACATAAATACGGCGTCTTCGGCTTATTCACTTCAGGTGTGATCTAATACATTGGTAAGCATTCCAAATATGTAAAAAACCGGGGTTCGAGAAAAATTGGGGGCGCTTCTTTCTGGAAATCTCATGTCTCTTTAAGTTCAAAATTTCAGCTAGCCTCCAACAAGCGCTGCAACATTCAAATGGCAGTTATCACACAGTTCAACAATGTATGAGCGGCGGGGACAATAATCTGCCTCCAGCAGAATGGGGTGGTGATTACCAGATGGAGAACTTCTGCCTGTAGAAATGGTCATCCCTGTTGCGCGCACCTGACACATTGCTTAATATGGTATCATGTGGGTGCAAACCTAATGGTTGCAGCAAAATGACTTTCAATTGCAAAAAACTTGCACTCGATGTGCAATAAATGCAGCGGCCAGTCATGTCATAACACAGCACCAGCACTAGGTGCTGCTGATGATGATAAGGACTAAAGGAAGAGATTTGCACCAACAGCTGTAAACTCAAATGATGAAGTTATAAGGACTAATACACCAGGTATCAAGTATAGTGCACAATTTAAATGTATTGTGAACATTATTTACAAGTTATGGGACCTCTGGATAACAAGTGTATTAAACTATAGGTAGCCTAAAACATACATTTGGACACTTGCCCAGATTTTTAATCGATGGAAGCAAATTTATTTGAACATAGCGGCCATTTTGAGTAACTGTTTGGGCGCCATCTTAGTTTAGCCTATATAGAAGCTTTTGTTTACCTTGGTAACAGTTTTTAATGGATTTCTTGTACCTTAAAACATATGATTAGACACCTTTTTACTTTTCATGCTAATCTGAAGGCAAAGTTATGATAAAAATGGGAAATGGCGGCCATTTTGGACGCCATCTTGGATTTTCAAAGTTCCACAACAGGGATTCTTGGGGACTTTTAGTATGTTGTTCTACACATATTCCTGGACCTATCCTGAAAAAAAAATCAGCTTGTTATCAGCCATGCCCACCTTATAACTAATGCTCTTGGCCTACAGGTGAAAAGCCCCGTTCTGTTTTGAAATCAAACATTTTTTTTCGGTTTCATCACACTTTAATTTCTTAAATCTCTAGCCATCTCTAGATATCCACCATGACTCTAGATTTATTTTTGCTTCACGTAGATAGTCAAAATACGTCAACCTGTTCATTTTATTCATGAAAATTTATCCAAATTGACATATGTATTTAAGTAGGGCGTGACGTCAATGTTATGTCCATCCATATATTGACATGTATATAGTAAATCCAAGCGACCGTGAATTTTTTTTTTTTTTTGACACAGTCCACTGTTCGTGAGAGGAGGCATGCTGGATATGTTTTCCGTTAACCGTCTGGGTATCGTGCACGCAGAGTCGCAGACTATAAAGTTTATGCAGATATTTGCAAGTTGTGTCTTCGTATTGTTCTATAATTTTATTGATTTTATTGTAAACATGGTTGTATCCAACATTTTGCTGCCATAGGATATGTTTTAAATAACAACTAACACCTCATTAACCCTAAAAGGCCCGGGGCGGAATCCGCCACCCCCCCCCCCGACATTTTTTGTCGTATCTCACCTATTTGTTATTTCTTTCATGCCGAAACTGCATGACTTTTTTCTTTGAAGCCTTGCGCTCGATTTAAGACCATTTTGAACAAAATCGGACCTACGGTTATGACGCGGCGTTGCGTAATCGCGCACTGAGTGCGAAGAAAAGCTATTTCCCATTGAAATTACACGGAACAGCAGAAATCCAGTCTTTTGTGCTAAGGATACAGTTATACTATGTTTTATCTTATTTATTTGATTTATTTGTAGTGAGAGCATGTGTGAGTATACTTTAACACACATAATGGCCAAAAAATCCAACTTTTGCTTTAAAAAATGGCGAAAAACCATTAATTTTTCGATTTTTTTAGATTTTTTCGCATTTTTGCATGACGCCATGTTTGACGTCACTGTGACGTCATACAAGGTATGTTTGTACTTTTTTGGGTATCAATGGACTCGGGAGGGTCATACCTATCCATTGGTATCACACATATGATAGTACATCAATCCGTTTCCGAGATACTAGGGGCGGCATCCCCCCTCCCCAGGCGGTGAGATGGGTCCAAAAAGCCCGGCTCTTTAGGGTTAATCTTCACTTGCGTGCGATTCGCTCTCGTTGTCAGAACCCTCTGCTAATTTCAACAAAACTTGTTAAATTTCAATGTCACAGATAAAAGCTCATTTGAATTTGTCCAGTCAGAAGCTGTAATTTGTTCCACTACCTCATCAAACGAATTCTTAATCTCCGCCATACTGGATTGTGTATTGTTCCTAGAAACGTAACCCTTATAACCCAGGAGCTAGCACACATTTGTAACACATCTCAAGTACAAAAGGTTTGAGTGATTAAATATGTTGACAGACTGACAGAAACCCCAGAAACGTGATTCTTAAGTGCCGCAAGTGGTGCCTTAAGGAGAGGGGGCCAAAACAAAGTTTGTACAGGGGTCAAATTTGTAAATTGATCCAATAATGTTGAAAAGCACACCATGTTATGTGTCTAATTTTTTTTTTTTTTTTTTTTGTGTGCTTTTCAACATGATTGGATCAATTTACAAATTTGACCCCTGTACAAACTTTGTTTTGGCCCCCTCTCCTTAAGGCACCACTTGCGGCACTTAAGAATCACGTTTCAGGGGTTTCTGTCAGTCTGTCAACATATTTAATCACTCAAACCTTTTGTACTTGAGATGTGTTACAAATGTGTGCTAGCTCCAGGGCTATTAATGTTGGCCCATATCAGCTCATATCAAGTCACAGTTGTTGGGAGGCAAACGTACAATTTCATGGTCGTATATTTTAGCTAGAATGTCAATTTTATATTTTTGAGCTCGTGGTTTATTTTGCTTAATGACATTGTAGAGCTCTTTTTTTCGTATACTTGACGGAAAATGCGATATTCCGGCTTTTAAATAATTCTTGCATTTCTGATTTTTTTACTCTTTGGGTATATTAAATTAAACGAAGTTTACTATTCTGAATGGAAATGGGTGGTTTCCAAACGCATTTGTCGAAACGCATAATACATATAGGCCTACATTGATTTGTGACACTTGCCCGTGAGTAACATAATATTTCATATATGAGGCGTAAATACCTGTACAAGAAAAGCCTGAATGCAAAGCCGTCTTTTACCTTTGCTTTTGAACATATTCGATCGTCAATGTGGCCATTTTGTGACCCACTCACATACTGACACACTGACATACTGACCAACCCCAATCGAGATATCGAGATTCAAGATTCAAGATTCAATTTATTCAGCATAGCATATCGTACGTGACAGAAATGTAAAATACAGTATATTATATAATAATACATAATACATGAAGTATCAATTATAAACTGTACTAAGATGAACAGGTGCGGAATATGATATGTTAGGACCAGTAATGGACAACCCGATAGGGCTTATAGTTATTACTGGCCCTGTAATCCATAAAGTAAAATATACTCAATATTACAATAATATTACAATAATGACACAAGTAAGGGATGATATAAAATATTACATAGGTAAATATACATAACAAGAAAACAAACAATATATCTAACCTAAACAAACACTTAACGGGAATACAGGATACGGGAATTGGACAAGAAAGACAGACTTTTCAACATATCTTGCTGAGGTATGTAATACTATTGCATAATGAGGAAGCAGAGGTTGAAGAGGTAGAGGTGAAGAAAAAAGTAAGCAATTTTGGGGATATAGGAGTTTGCAAGTGATCAAGTGATGTGTTAATAAAGTCGTTAATGTGTGGATTAGTGGAATAATTGAGAAGATTGATATTAACGTAACCGACAATATAGACGTCACGGTTGGGTTTATTTAGTTCAGTGAGAAGCTACTCGAAGCTGTTGTTAAAATTTTGGATTGTGTGTTCATGCAATCTGTAAATAACTCCGACAGTTACGTGTTTGGGTCTATTGTTGGTGTTAATGGTGAGATCGATGAAAAGTGAGTCAAATTCTGTTCCTGGTGTTGTGTCAATGATTTTGTATGAGAGGTGATTTTTTATGTAAAGACAAACTTCCCTTCCTCTGCCGGTGAGTGGTCCTGGAATGTACGTGTGGCCATTAAAGTTAGGTGGTGACTTGGTTCAGTATTAAAGCCATGTTTCTGAGAATGAGAAAGACAGAGAAAGAATGGTTGAGGTGATCAAGGTAATTAGTGATTTCTTCATTATGATTTTGTGATACTACGAAAGTTGAAATGGTATATGGAAAATGAGTCATTGCTTGATGGTTTTATTAGTGTGTTGAAGCTGTCGTCAGTGTGATAGCGGGAGTCAGAACCAGAGAAATTGGGTGTAATGAAGGATGGGTGGTCACATGTTTGAGATAATATGGGGTCTGTAAGTAATGGGTTGATGCAAAGGGAATTAAGTTTGATGATGTTCAATTTAGTATTGGTGAAAAATTCAATTAGTGATGCGCAAAAGTCATCGTCGTTAAGCTGGTGGTTAAATGGCATTTCGTATATTGCAGAGCACGGCATACTGAAAAGGATAAAGCAAAGGTAAGTAAAAGCGAGGGGGTTTGAAGGAGAGAGAGAGAGAGAACGAGAGAGAGAGAGAGAGAGAGAGAGAGAGAGAGTTAGAGGGAGAGGGGAACTTGAGAGATAGGTTGGATGAGGTAGATTGAAAAAGGAAGAAAATTAGAAGAGAGCAATTGAGAAACCGGGTAGATAAAAGTCAGACAATACCTATGGACAAGATGTGTAGACAAGTCAGACAAGACGAAAGCAATGAAGACAAGCACAGAGTAAAAACAAACAAGGGGCTAATACAATACAAATAGCTGAGGAT
>JAMKCH010002323.1:0-88300 GCA_023653785.1 Ophioderma brevispina | reverse complement strand
CCGTTGTTTCCATAACGGTATCGGTATTTCACACGTTGATTTACTAATGCCTATACTTCCTTAGCTCACTGCGCAGGGATATTAAGAAAGCACAAGTCCAAGAGTCATTGGTGTTTTAATTATGATCACGATTCCGGGATCGATAATCTGATTTTCAATCCGAGATGATCGTGGATCCCGGATGGGATGGTTTCTAGTCCGAGATGATCGTTGATCCCGTATGGGATGCCTTCTAGTCCGAGATGATCGTTGCTTTCCGCCTGATGATGATCCTGATCCGGGATGAGATGATCCTGAATGTCCGGGATGAGATGATCATGATCCGGGATGAGATGACATGATCCTGGATAGATTATCATAGATCCGAGGATGAATATAAATCCATAGTCAGTGATTATTGGTGTACTTGTTCCGGATTTCCATTGTTGATCCCCAAATTCTACCACACTTTAAAGGTTGACTCAGAGATTTCCCTAATTGAGGGCACACTCAATTTTTTAACACAAATCATGTTTTATTTTGTCACTTACAAATGTTGTCCTATACCTAATCTTTGTGCTGCAATAACTAATCTCCAATAGAAGTTCTCATATGAAAATCACAACTTAGTTAATAAATTCCGGATCCGATTTTTGTTATACACGGTACCCATGGCATTGTATACTGTGTATAAAGGTTTACTGCTGTAAGACGGAAAATCCGATTCATCTCTAAACTTTGGAATTGACATTTTAGGTTGCTATCTTTAGTTGTAACGACTTTTTTTTTAATTTCTACTTCAAAATAATTAATATTTCGAAATCTCTGATTCAGCCTTTAAGTTTCCGGATTCGTTCCGCTGTCTCCGTGATTAATTATCGGATCCGACCGTGGTTCGTGTCCATACTGTTAGTGTGAGGATAATAATTTGCATGTCTCAAATGTCCCTTTTTGAGCCAACTCTACAGCTCAACGCCTTGGTACGACTTAAGGCGATCGATATGGACAACCTTTGGCTTTGATTGCCTTGATCTCTGTATTCTTTATACACATCCTTTATTTCCCAATCACAAGGTACCTAAGCCCGATGCCACATTGCATTCTAATTTAGGACACCTTCGGCCTTTCTTGCGCTCCTCGTTATGGAGCCATACGATGAAACAACTAGAATAGAGATTTGTCTAGTCGCCTTCCTGTCATAATTACGCTTCTGTCTTCTAGATGAGCTCTGCAAGACAACCCTTGCTCTGTTATTAGCATTCGCTCATCGCTGTCTAACCTCCCCTTAGTAGGTCAAAATGTGACATGTACCCCCACTACCGCCCAAAAATTGCACAGATACAGGACTGAATGTTTCTTGACATTTTTTCTGGTAGTATAAGGTCATTTTAAAAAATTATCAAAAGTTTGCACAAATCGAAGTCCAGAAAGTGCTCAAACTAGACATAAACAAATGTCTTGCCATCTGCCATTTGAAAACATAAATCCTCAATATCTCTGGCAAATTAGCTAAAAGGACAAACGATGTCATTTCCTACTATTCTGCATACAATCCTTTCAAATGGGGTTCTTTAGGAAAGCTATTGATACAACTTCACTCAAAATCCACAAATATGGCCGCATCCAGCCATGGGTTGACAAATACAAATTATTGTATCTCTGGTGACGGATGGGCCAAAATGACAAACCAGATATATTTCCTACTATTCTAGCATAACAAATCCATTGAAATGGGTTTTATAAGTTAGATATCATCTTCGGCCCTCGAATCCATATGGCCGCCATCTGCCATGTCGAAAGTATGAATGTTTTCATCACTGATACCTATGGGCAAAAAAATGGTAAAAAGGTGTTATTTTTGATTAATTGCTGTATAAGAAATACATAAGATGGTTGTGTTAAAGTGATTTTAGTGGCATTTTGTCCATCAAGCTGTAAATAAGTTCTCCTAGAGTGGAGTTTTTTGCAGCGGAGGCTTTTGGGGGACACCTTTTAAGTTTTATAAACACCGATAGCCGGCGACGAGCACGTTAGAACAACACTCTTCCACCGCATGTTCTATGAGGAAGCTCCTGAACTACTTTGCCCACTGATGCCTAAAACTCAAAAGTATAGACCCTCGTCTTTCACCGGCTCAGTTACGGATCCATACCTCAGTAGAGACCCCAGATCTAACATGGTCAGCCATCAAGATCAATTTCTATTCCTTAACTGCCCCCCGATCTGGAATGACCTTCCTGCGCACATTCCTGCTACTAAGAGATCGGGCCGGCTTTCAAAAGGGAGGTTAATCGCTACTGCAAACCAAACCCATCAGTGTTCTATCAGACGTTAGTTTTTCTGCTGTTAATGCTCTTGGTAATGCCTTTACTTAAAAATAATTGCTGACCATTAAACAGGGACCCCTTGTGCAAGCAATTGCAGCCAACCTTCCTTTCTATCAATTCAGGATCCATATTTGGAGTAAGAAACTGGCGTCAGTGGTCGTGCGCAGTGGTCGCTATGAATTACTTTGAAGAAAAATAGACTTCTTACAACCACAACTATTTATTAAGATAGTATCGCACCTAAAATTCAGGGCAACAGAAGATTAAGAGCACAATGTTCTCACGACTAGCCACTTGAGAATCTTATATCATACCACATGTTTGGTTCTTCTCGCGGACATTCCACTGCCAAGACCGAACTGTTGTCGAAGAACCGCACTAAAAATCCACATCGAGAAGTCCCATTAATAAGGATTTGATTAAGTCGCAATTACCTATTTATAGTTCAGATAAGAGGAGACCGCGACCTCATCGATGTAACCCCGCATCTCATCACGCATTTGTCCATAATATGTTTCAGTCCTAATTTACACCCTTTTTATTTGTCTTTGGAAGAAGTTGAGAGTGACATTTCCTCGCCAATATTTTTCATTTCTTTTCGGAAGTGGGAAATGTAGGCCAACGTCTTCTTGAAACTTCAGCATTGTCACCATGCGGAGTGTGGTTTTTCAGTTATCCGTGATCCTCACTCCTCCCCACCACGGACAGTTCTGCACCCCCAGTCTCCGATTCCTACATATCTCAGTTCAGTTCCCTGCCCTTCACTTCCTTATCTTTCATGAACCGAAGCCAATCAGCGCATCGCCTTTACCTACACCATGCGCAATTACGAACACTTAACCCAATCCAATTAGCACACCCATTGACCGTAACACTCACACGGCGGCAACATCAGTGCTATAATAGCGCACCGCGATTTTTATTCATAGCCGCGGAATTCAATGCCAATGACATGTCTCTTTAATCCCTTAAACGGAAATCTCTGGGGATTATCCTTCGGTCTTTTCTACGTTCGTGTCTTGCAAGGGTCACCCTTCTCGCTGCCAGACCGAAAGTAAAGATCAAGTACCGTCTCTTCTTCTCTCTTCTCTGACATAATGGAGAAAAGTCTCAATGATCTTTTGTCTTCAACCACATGGATTTTTGACTCAAAGTATGCCATGGGGACTACTTTTTTGCTATAAATCAACTCTCGATCTCCTTCTGCAAAGATTACGTGGCAGTCTTTCTGTTGCATTCGGTCACCAAGAGTTTTTGATGAGAGCCTGCTATCCAGATCATTTGAGAGAATCTTCTTTTTTCCCAGCAAATTGTGTTGGCATTGCTGTCATACCTAGTTATTGCATCTAAATATTGCCAATGTTCATGTGTGTATGTCCTCTTAATAAAGCATTTAGTTTCCGTGTATCCATTTGAAGACACGGATGCTTCTTGATGTGGCCAACCGTGAAAGATGCAATAATCAAATAACAAATAAAAACAAATTTCACCCATAGGAAGAGACAAGAATGACTTATCAAAGCAATTGCAGTCAAATTTTGAAAAAGCATTCACGGCTTCAATAGAAAAGGGCCTTGAAAAACATTTGCACAGGGATAAATGCTGGTGAGATGTTCAATGTACAAGATCCTGCTCCAAGTAGGCAAAGATACATTCAAACAATGTAAAACAGCTCACTGTTCAATATAGCTACAAAAAAGAAGCTAAGTCAGACCCTTGCAATCTCCTCGGGCTCTCAAGGTAACCGATGACCAAGTTCTTATTTCAAAGATCCCTATTTAGTGTCACAATCTGGAGATTGCTGTCTTTGAATAATAAGGCGCTTGCCATGAACTGTCCACCATAAATCCCGCCCATTCCATTTTTTAAAATAAATTTAGAGGCCAAACAGTTTTATGGGAAGCCAAAGCACAATTCCAATGGCCATTTACGAACATGGTGTCCCTCATCCGAGGCCTGAACCCGAAGAAAGTGCCAAAGACTGATCACTATATGTTGTTGATGGACGTTCTCTTTTACAATTGTCCTGAAATGAGACAGAGAAGCACCTATAGTTGCAATGCTGATGATGGTAATGCAATCTTTCACATGACTATTATGGCAAAGCGTCTGTTGTCTTCCGTCCTTGGATACACTGGTAACCAAACCCAAACGACGCCACATGACGTCACAGACTAGATCGAAAATACGTAGACATTCCCAATGCGACACAAATTTTGCTGGGAAAAGAAAATTCAGATGTTGATAATATAGCAAAAACAGCATTTGCCATAGGCGATAACACCCAAATTGGAGAAAACCAGATCTTTTATACCACTACTCCAATATGGCAGAAGAGGGCTTTTTGGTCCTGACAACCAAAGAGAAAACATGTGTATGATAATCTCTGAAAGCGCTTATTCATAATGACATTTAATTGCTTCTAATCTGTCTTTGCAATGCAGTTTCAGGTACGATACTACTTCAAGAAATATTTTGGGGTTGGCAAAAATCTGTTTTCTCAAAGTCATCCTTAGTAATCCTGTGTTACGAGTTTGTTTCCAGATTATTTTTGTACTACCAGTCTACCAATATAGTTTCTATCGATAGAGAAGATGAAGGCTTGCAACCCAATGGTGCCTTGTTCAATGATCACATCCGTGTTTTAGCTTGTGGACATTCATAATGTGAAAAACATGGACCAAGTTAACCAGTATCCGATCTCATAATGATGAACTTGAAGATCAATAGTATCTTAACGGTGCATTTTGTAATTTTCAGCCACATTCTGTTTTATTCATGGTTCACTAGATATCCTTGAGAATACTACTTCATAAAATTTGATTAGCCCCGATCTCGCGGTTTTTGTGTTATGAGCAAATGCTTGTTTCCCACACTCCCCAATTATGGTCGTTTACGACAGCAATACACATTGAAATTTTCTTACAGATACGGACCGAATTTGCACGTAAGATATTAGGTACATATACTCCTAAGGCTAACGGTTCAGATGATCTAAAAAATCTCAACTTTTTTGATGTAGTCTGGGGGGCTAGGCTGTGGATCACTAAATGCCCTTTAAGGTGTGGGTCGATCTCACTACTGCAAACAAGTGTTTCGGCCAAATTTTGGGATGATGAAGTTGATACTCGTGAAAATGAGTGCTTACCTGTTCAAGATTCACAATTACAACTGTAAAGAACATAACATTCGATGATTTATAGCTGAAAAACATCAATATGCTACGAATTTTTCGGACAAAAGCCACTAAAAATTATTTTAATTCGAATAGATTTCTATGCCGAAAGACTAGCAAATGACACTTCATTTGTCATTGCAATCGTCTGATGCTAAATAGGAAATTGATGGGATTCATTTTTTTAATGGCAAGACAGTGGCCACGTTTAGACATATCAAGGTGCTCTAAACACTTTACAACACCCTCTTAATGTTTTTTCTTATGCTACATTATCAAAAATAACACCATATTTGTCCCATGTTGTTACCAGAAATAAATAATTTGTATATTTAAAACAGGTAGATGGGGCGGTGGGCGGCCATATTGGATTAGAGGTCAAGATGACCTCTCAACTTCATTAAAACCCATGTTAATGGTTTGTATGGCTAGAATTAGTAGGAAATGCACCTTGTTTGTCCTTTTGGCCCAACAGGTAACTCAGAGATACAAGAATTTGTATTTTCCAACATGGCGGATGGCGGCCATAGGGATTTAGAGTCAAGATGATATCTCCACTTCATAAAACTGATTTTAATTGGATTTATCATGCTAGAATTAAGTAGGACAACATCTTGTTTATGTCCCTTTTAAGCTCTTTATGGCCAGAGATATGAGATTTATGTTTTTTTCACAAATGGGGGATTGCGACCATTTTGTTCATGTCATAATTTGGAACACTTTCTGGGACTTCGATTTTGTGCAACTTTTGATATATTTTTTAAGCTGACCTTAAACTACCAAAAAATGCCAAAAACTTCTGTTGCAATTTTGTGGGGTCATGTTGCCATCTTTAACTCTACTACTTGCATAATCTGTTAACAGCTCATCGTCCTGTTATCCTGATCTGCGGGGACTCACAGAGCTCAATTGGAAGCATTATCTCCTCCCGAATGTCAGCACATATGGTGTTCCTCTCCAGTAGACTCCTTTATGAACTTTCATTATATGTCATCATTGCATAGGGTAGCACTTCATCCCAATCCTTCTGATTGTTTTCTGGTTCCATCATGCAGATACAATGTTAGCATAGTCCTGTTTGAACTCTCGATAAGTCCATCGGATTTGGGATTCAACGGAGTTTGTTCTCCGTTCTGTTGTCAATCCCCATCGCTTACAAATTTCCGGACCCCAAGTTCTCTCGAATTACTTCCTTGATCCGAGTGCAACGTCTCAGGGCATCCTGACGAGTAATCCACTCCTCAGTGATCTTTCTGGCCAAGGTCCTCGGCTTTCTCATCGGGGATCGGGATAGAGCCTCGATTCCACTTAGTAAAGTATCTCCCATACTAGCCAACGATTTCCTGCCCATGTTTCGGGAAGGGGACCTAGAATGTCCATCGCCACTCGTTGTCCCTTGTGCCCAGCTATCCTTGTTTGTAGCTTAGTCTCTCCTTCTAGTACTAGGGGATTTCCGTCTGGCACAAACGTCGCATATCCGGATCCAAGAGCTTATTCTTTTGTTGAAAGCGACCAGTATAGTGGGGGCCAGGCATGTTGGTCGGTACCACCTGGGGGGGGTGGGGGGGCAAAGAGCATTTAATACTAGGCACTTACCTATACTATGACATCAACTAAAAATGTATGATGGCCATGTCTGTAGGGTGCTAAGCGACTAGGGGCTCGCAAAGATATACAGGGGTCAAATTGAAAAGTGCTCCAATGTTGTTGAACTTGCATACCAAAAATGTTCTAATGATCACAAGGATTAAAAACAATGTATAGTTTGTGCTATCTCTGACTGACCCTTAAGGATTTATATAGCTGAAAACCGTTTTGTAGGTCAAAAGGTTAACTTTTAGCTTCTCAGGGGTCAATTACAAAAACGCTACATTTCAGTGGACATGTCTCATATTGTTTATAATGTTTAGTACATTTAAATAGGAATATTTTGGACCATCTGCAATGTGAAATTAACAAGTTTACGCACCGCATAGTAACTAACCCCCTATACCCTATAGGGGCTGGAGTTAATGTTGGGTGTAACATGGTACTTACATTGTACATTTTCCCAAACGATACCTTATTTGACTTGTGATTACTTACAAAATAATATGAGACCATATCCAATGAATGGGAGTCGTTTTTATAGTATTTGACCCCTGTAGAAGCTAATTTAACCTTTGACCTACAATAACGGTTTTCAGCTTATAATCCATACGGGTGAAGCAGAGATACAACAAACTATACTTTTTCTAATCTTGTGATTCATAACGACATTTGGTATGCACTTTCAACAACATGGACAATTTCAATTGAACATGTATAATCTTTTGCGAGCCCCTAGCTCGGTAAAGACCCTTACAGAATGTCCATCATAAATTCGGACGTCATAGTATATGAGGTTAGCACTGGTACTAAATGCTCTTTGCCCCCAAGGGGTACAATAAGGATACTTTAGAGGTGGCTCATCACACTAGTAAAACGTTCTCTCACGTTCTCTCTGGTTTTGGCTATTCCAAGATGAACCCGCAGTCGACAGCTTGGAGTTCTTTCAGGGACTTTCTCTTTATAGCTCTGGTATAACTAGCTGCCACTTAATGATTTATCCTTCTCCGGCTCCATTACTGTGCAGCATACCATCCTTGCTCTAAACCGTTCCATTGCGTTGGTCGTGGCGCTCTCCGTGCTTGGCTTAACCAAAAGATTTCAATCGGATCTCTCTCCTGAGTGTTTTTCATTTCTTGTACAGTCAACATGAATTCATGTAGTCCGCACGAAAACATGTTTATGTTTAGTCCGTTTATGTTGTGGCAACGTTGTGAATTATACCGAAGTCGGAGCCTGGCAGGCTTGGATAATGGTAATTTATATTTCAAGATATCGCTTTGTCGATTTTTCGTGTCCTTTATCCGTCGGAATGTATAGTCCGGCAAAGATCTCAGAAATTCTAAGGCTCTCTCAATTGTTTTGGTCTGCCGGATCAGTTGAGTCTCTCTCTTCGAGATTGTTTAACCTGAGTACTCGTAGGACGAAATAGACGAGCGACCTGATCCCTGCCTTGAAAGTTTGTCATCCCTTCCTCTCGTGGTTTGTCTTGTGCGATCGCCTTGATCCGACATTTGGTGACCTTTCTGTCGGAGTAAACGTAACTGCGCCGCCGGAACTGCTAGGATGATCCAGCGTACTTGTTGACTGCTTGGATTCAGCATGTCCGATTGATGTCAGTCGGAACCCCTGCCCCCTCCATGGAAGACAAAAAAGAGGCAAGAAAAACGGAAAATGCACCCAGTGCCGAACCCATAAAACAATCCCTAAAGGTGTTTGAAAGGCCACCTACCATCAACACCATACCCTACCCCCCCCCCCCAACCGACCCCCGCCGCCCTCACCGACACACTACTACCACCACCACTTCTAAACCATCCTTCACCACACAACAATCCACCCAGTCACAATACCCCCCCAACCACCACCCTCTTACAACCCCTCACCCCCTCCCCCCCTCCTCCCTGCGTCGTCTTTGGTTTCTGGCTTAACGAAACCCTTCCGGAAATAATCCTTACCTTGCCACGTCCAACATCTCTTCGGATCAATTCAAAAGTTGGATTTCTACTAAAGTATCGTCCGCTTTCATGAACAGATTAGATTATTGTGCTTTTAGGCTTTCGTCTCGGTTTCTTGTATCGCCTGCTGTTGCCTCATCTATGAGATTACATTGCCGGCATGGCTTTCTTGATAGGCATATGCATTTCCATGCATGGCCAGGACGATGTATACTTGTTATCGTATTCACCTAGCCCAAAACTTGATCCTCTTGCACTTGACCTTCCGGATTTTGGAAATTAAGTAACCAACGAAGTGATCCGTGATCGGTTCTCACTATGAAGTACCTCCATACAAATATTTGACAATGTTCACAAAAGTTCAACAGCTAACAACTCCACGACCTGGTGACGCAATAGTTCTTTCCTTTTTTAATGTCTGACTGGCATATGATATTACCGCTTTCTCGTCCATTCTTGTTGCTGGGAAAGCATGATCCGGATCCCATTATCCCTGGCACGTCTGTGTCCAAACAGAACATTCTCCTGCGGATCAGGAAATGTAATAACCGAGCGTGGTCAAAACACTCGTTCGCTGATTGGAAAAGCCTCCTCACAATGCTATGTCCAATAATAATCTCTATTCTTTCTGACAATTCTGGAGAGGGCGAGTTATATCACTATTATCCTTTGAAGTACCTTCTGTAATACGAGGTCAATCCTAGGAAACTTTATACTTCTTTTAAGGCATCGGGGCCGTGGACAGGACTTCCCACCATGTAATCCGGTAATGATCCTTCCATGAGACTCTCGATGTAGACGGTGAATGTACAATCCGAACGGCCTAAACCGTCCTGGTATAAGCCTCCTCTCACCACGAAGGCGATTTGTTTTGCGTCCTCATCCAATTCCACTTGCCAGTATCCGGAGCAAAGGATCAAGCGTGGAGAACCATTTTGCTCCAGAGAGTGAATCCAAAGTCTCGTCGATCCGAGGGTCGGATAGAATCTTTAACTGTCACAGAGTTAAGCTTCGATAACTCGATACAGAATCGTTGGTGCACAATCTTTTTTGGAACGAGACTTATTACGTGATGACCATGGACTCGTAGATGGCATATATCATTTCCCAGTTCAAGCATATCTCGATGTGTCGGTCGGCCATCGGCTTGAAGTACAGGGGCAATCCCGAGGGTGTTTGCCTCGTTGCTGCTGCCGAGATTCAGTCGTCAGATATGCTTATTTACTGATGTCTTCCCATCATTTATCTCCGGATGAAAAAAACATCTGGTATATTCAATAATAAGCGGCAACTTTCAAATGCTCCTCCGGAGGTAGGTTCATTTAACTAGCATATAAGTTCTTCAGATAAAGCGGGGGGGGGACATTCTTTAAATCTCGTCGGGTCCTTCATCGAATTGTGTTTGTACTTTTTATAATTTCTAACATGACACGGCTGGATCATCTTTGCAATAAATGATCCTTGGTTGAACCGTTTATTGTCAAAGAGTGTTCTATATAGATAGAGAGGTAAAGGTTACGTCATCTTTAGAAATTCATCGTTCCGCAATGTTTTGCCGCACACAAAGAAACATATAGAGTTCCTCCAAACAATAGAAAGCAATGGCTCCTCCGCTTCTTCCACATAATGTGGGTGCCGTTGCATATACACTAATCGGTAGTGTACAAATTGATTATATGGTGTTAGAGGTGGCAGGTGTAATAATAGTGAACCTGGATCATGTTGCTCAGATTACTCTTTTTTCTCATAAATCAATGAGCGCGTTAGGTGAAAGAGTATTCATTGAGGCGGTTTTTTAAATCAAGGGACGACTGACGTGTCATTCATTCGTTGTGTGGCCATCGGTAGGACAAATTTAACCCCCATTAGCACCCCCCCCCCCCCCCCCCCACATCCAACAACTGATATTTGGCCGGATTGTTTGTATCGATTTAACATTATGTGTGTTATACAGCACCCAACAATATTATTATTCCGTGCAATATTCAAAAATGTCAGCGCCCAGCACGGACGACTGAGTTTTGAAGGGGCGTCACCCCCTTGGTTTTGTATCTAAAAGCTGAAGTGAAGACCCTATCGGTACCTTATCGAATGAACTGAATCTCTACAGTGTGAGTGAAAACAGAATAGGACCGTGATTGATTATTTTTATCAAAAAACTAATGGAGCTTGATAAAAAAGTTTACATTTCCGAAACAAGCTGTTTTCCGCGCATTAGAAAAAAAATAACCACCGAGAAATTCATCATTGCTAACCATTATTATGCCTATTTCTACCGAAGAACCCATTATCAGCTTCACGAATGCTAATGCTTGAAAGATGTGTGAGTACATGGGAAATGACTGGGTCATGACTGTTAAAATGAGATTAAAACGCGAGTTCAAAAAAACAGATAGAATGTCTGCACAAAATCAATAATGAAATAAATAACAAATATGAAGATATTTTAACAACTAAACATGGACTCTTGGTGGAAAGGTAGTAGGTATCATGGCTCGCCATATCCAGATGTACAACAAACTTTTATGGTGAAACTAACTTGCAGGACCATTCTCCCATTGAAGTAGTTCAGAGGACAGTTTGCCTGCAGTTCCCGCAAAGCAAAACCGTACACTTGCAACAGGTGTATATAGCAATGGTTAGGGAAATTTCATGACACTGGAACAATTCAGGAAACGCAACATGATAGCTCAGGAAGAAGACGAAGGACGCCAGGTACCATAGAGTTTACATTCAATGACCAATAATTTCCAGGTATTACGCACATAATGAAAGCAAGCATTCAGCATTCCGTGGACAGCTGGATAAAGAAATGGGTTATTTCGGCAAAAACATGGATAACGGATGGTTAGGGGAAATTCCTATGATGAATTGCGGTGGTTCTTTTTTCTAATGAGCGGAAGAACAAGCTTGTTTCGAATATGTAAAACGTTTTTCATCAAGGGCTCAATTAGGGGTTTTAATAAGAAAATAATTCAATTCAGGTCCTATTCTTTTGACTCAACTGTTGTCAACGACAGTCCTGGCTACCAATGGCTCTGGATTCAATATTTGCTTTCTTGACGGGTTCAACAATTCCCAATCCATCTGCACTTCCAGGATTTTTAGTTTGCCGAGGACAACTGCTTCAGACCTGCGGACGGAATAGTAATAAGTTACCAAATTAGTGCGTGACACTCTGCAACAACATTTTCTTCCAACTGATCTAGGCCGCTATTGACTTCATCGACCACTATTAAACTCTCGGTTATGTAATCAAACATTACAACCGTCAACTCGAAGAAAGTCAATCCGAGGAAGAAAGGGTCTTCCTTTATTTTGGCACCAGTTTATGGCATTTCAATCCGGGAAGATCCCCATTTCAATCCCTACCTCAGACAATTCCCAATATTCTGCCAAGGGATCGTCAGCCTGTTGCATTGTATCCAATTCCTTGCCTTATGGTAGGTTTCTCTGATGCCGGAACAAGTTTATGTATACCCCCCTGAAAGGGAAAACGTCATCGCACCAAATCTAGCAAAACATTACACAGTTTCTTATTACGTCGGCCTTGACATTAAAGTCACCCCTCGCAGAATTCTACCAAAGCGTGAGGTGCTTTGGTCGATTCTTCCGGGAGCCAGCCAGTTCTTTACTCCGACCCTTTCTTGCTCCTCGGTTGGGTCGGCATCCCGTGTCCGACGACTCTCCATCTGATTCCTGTCGGATCCTCTGCTCGTGCACTTGCCTCTAGTGGGCAGTTAGCAACAAAATGATTATCTGCCACACATCCGTAGCACGCCTTATATTCACTCCTCTACCCCAATCTCTTCTTTGGTTTCCTCTTCGCCACCCCTATTTGGCCTTTGTTCAGTCGATTTCTTCTTTATCTTGGACCCATCAATTGGTTTAATAGTTGTATGTAATCCATCTCTGACAGCGATCATATCTCTCGGAGCACTCTGACCTGCCAACAGCCTGGTTATATTTTGCAGGGCGATTCCTTGCCTTCAGATGTCAGAAATGCCTCAGTATATAATGCCAGGTCCCGGATCGCATGCGTCCATAGTGGCAGACGAGAAGTGGATGCTGAACGACTCCGATCCGTAAGTGCCCCATGAAGTGATCTCCGGAGGCAATTCTTTGCGAGCTCTTCAGCCATGCCGACGTAGGCGTTATCAGTCAGTTTTATGACAATATGTGCATAAGGCATGTATACTCTCTTGTTGATTGGCTGCTGCTGCGGCCGTAATGGCGGTAGTATAATTATGGACTGTCCAGAAAACATTCTTCTAGGCGTCCACCAGCTCTTCATATGTTAATTCCATTAACTCGTCCTTTTGCGGATCACACCCCGAGCTCTGCCACGAAGACAAATTAAAAACAACTGTGAGCTTTTTTGTTTCTCTGTCCAACCGTTCCAAGTTGCACAAACTGTCAAAGATATTATGAAATTCAGTCGCCTGTGTAAAGGGCTCCGGATGATCTGCTTCCTGTATTGGTTGTTGTTGCTGACGCTGAGAAGTAATCTTCCTGTGATCCCTTTTTAACGTTTAGTGGCCATGGCCCTTAAATCGGAGCGGGTTTTTCGTCTATATACGGAACCTCCAGTCTGTATCACAGGCTCCAGGGCTGGCTAGTTCCCTTTTTTCTATCTGTAGAACCTTTGGAGGATGCCATATCTACTTTATTGTCTCCGTCGGTGAGGGAAGAGGATGTGAAAAGGTGTTTCTTGGACTCCGGTTCCCTAAGTCCTTGTGCTCGTTAAAAACTTCTGTTCCATTTTCCGGATCACCATACCGTTCCAACAGCAACACTCTGTCGACGCCACCTCCATTTCCATCCTAGTATAACTTGAGGGAACCTTCCCATCACACCGGCGGCGTCTCCATATCGGGAAGTCTGTGTTGGTACACAGATTGTACATATGGAGTAGTCAAGCCGCAGAATTTCGTGCCTAATAGACTTGAAGGCCCGTATTCCAAATAAATTCTTTTATGTAAACTTGGATTTCATCTGGAATTCGGCTTCTGCTATCATCCGAGGTCTGCTGTCATCGATCATTTCTGCTGGCCTATAACGTTAGTGATTCGAAACGTCCAAAGAGGGCCGAATGACTTGTGCACGAATGAATACATCCGGATCAGATGCCGCGGCCTCATGTACCCAGATGGGGTCTCTCACGACGGTTTTCATCTCCTCCTCTGCTGAATGAAGACTGTGTGTAGTTTCGGATTCTCCTTACTTAAGGACCTCACTCATCTCTGTCGCCTCCATAGCCCCTCAGTGTTAGCTGCCGTATGCGTTGTCGGAGCATTTCGTTTCTTCTTCCTGCATCTTGGCATGAAATTCATCAATCCACGTGTCGTCATCCGACTCCATCATTCTTCCGAAGTCTTGACAAAGACAATTACAGGTTAATGTGTTCCATACTAACAAAGTGCTAGCCACGCCAGGCCCCCCGATCACCACCCACCGGTTAGCTGGAGATGCAGTCACAGGCAGGATAGTAGGTCTCGCTCATAATTATCACTATTTCAAGTTAAGTGAATCCCACCGCTGCCACCAAATGTGGCGGAACCATCCGTCCCTGCGTGATATTAAATTGGTAGGGAGCAGCAAGGCTTACGGACGGTGATGGCGACTGGCGGTCGGTTGACCCGTACCTTTAAGGGATCCGTTGGATTAACTAACAGTTCTCTGCAGGATTCGAACTTAACTACGGGAGGCAATGGTTTCAATAACTCACACTCAGAGACCATGTATGGAGTTCTCATCAACTTTATAGGGAGTGGCTGAAAGCGGTCGAGTCGCTCACCTTTCAGCACCAATGCGGGCCGGTTCGATTCCCGATCGAGCCAGTGTCGTATGTGATTTTGGTTGACGATCCATACTCGTCCTCGCAGGTTTTCTTCCGAGCACTTCGGTTTCCTCCTGCATCTAAAACGACTTCTTTCCCATAATCTTTCCTCCCCGCTAATCTTGAGGCGGCCCCTTTAATTTAAATGCAATTGCAATATTGGTTCTGCCTGGCGAATGCCGAATGTTATAAATAAATATAAATAAGGGCTGCATGGGTCAATCCGGCGCCTCGGCTTGCGAAGATGAAGTTAGCGTTGCAGAAGTGTGGGCTTGAGAGCTTAGCTTCAATTAACCTGTCCCCACCCTCCTAGCTAGGAACAGTAAGCGGCGAGTGCTCGCAGCATCGCCTTAGCTGCCAAAAGGTGACGTCATCACTTAATACGTCATAAAGGACGCCCTCATCGCACACCACTGCATTTCCTCCACAATACAATGTCCCAAGATTTATTCTCAATTGAATGATTCTAAGTTTTTTACCTGTCTAAACCACCTCAATTAACACAAGAGAACACTTGGGGACTTTTGATATGTTGTTCTTCACGACATTAGGAAAACTACCTGAAAAAAATCACTATGACTTATTTATTCCAGCCTTCTGGCTAAACCGACCTAAAGTTCATTGACTACACCTTGCCATGGTTTTCATCTCACATTTAAAAATATCACAGAGGAAATACATCAATGTCAGACCAAAGTTACAAAAGTCAAAGTTAACCATGACCCTAATTTTCAAGTGTACAAAATATGGATTTTGAAATCGGCCAATGTGAACGCATATGGATGACAGTCCAAATTTGCAACTTAATCAATGTAACAAAAAGTCTAAAAAATGAAACCTTAAAAAATGGATTTGTTTTCTTATTGTGGAAAGTTAGGTTTCTAAAATCAAGAGAGAAAATCAAAGTACCTAAGAAAGGAAGAATCTGATATTTTAGTGCTCCAACCAGTGTGTTATGCAGTGGTCGCAGCATAAAATCGCGAGCGTTGCTCCAACCCGCTGGCATTAGCACGCGCAGTATAAAGGCGGTGCAAATATGCAACCGCCAAGCATCTGTCTGAACGCGCTGACATCACTGAATCGTGGGGGTATTTCGTATGTTTTCTGCTATTGATGCATGTCTATATATTCCCAGACATGTTAGCTGAGGCACTTTCATTGTTAAAAGGGCTTAGCCATGCTCTGCTTGGACTGCGTTGTTTGGACCCAATCGGGAGACGTGAAGTGGGGTGTGTCCACGCGGTGGCCGTCTTGAACGGACTCCTGGCACAGGAATGGGTGCTCGCTCGCAGCCCTGATATTCGACGGCAACTTGCCTGTGCTGTTCCGTGTGCTGAGTGTGTTCTTGCCCTGTGTGGGATCGTGTTGGCCCATGCCAAGAGGCTTGGTCCGGCGTTGGCATGCCTCCTGCCGTCTTGTCGCGGGATGTCTCGCCCAGCTCCGTCGGAACTTGTACTCCTAGCAAGGTTTGATTCTCGACACATCCGTCGTGGTGCGGCGAGCGTGCGGGAGGTGGCTGCTTGGAGGTATCTGGTTTGACGGAAGTGAGGCTACCTGCATGGAAGCAATCAGGACACTACCTGCGATTGTGGAAACCGCACCGCAGACAGGGAACTCTCTGGTCTGTTCAATGTTGAGCAACAATGCATAGACAGGACCTTGGCATAATCGGTGAAGCAGCCAGACATACCTCCGACTGGATCCTATTTGAGAACCACTTCTGTTTGGATACGAATAAGAAGAAGCACTCCATGCTGCCTTGGTAGTTTCCCTCTGGTTCACCTCACCCTAAAATGATATGTTCAAGTAATTGAAATGCAAAAACCTTACAATAACACAAAATCACATGTCAGTGAGACAGCAGGTAACGCTGGCATGCTTTATTTTCTTTTTCACATGAAACACATGGTGCAAACGCTGACCCCTCCAGTTGGTAGAAAAACGTTGAAACACTTCGTTTTGGGGCTCGTAAATACGTGTTTCATTTTACAAATATTCGCAGAAATGTTTCTAAAAGTCTACTTCACACCTCAGATGGTATACATTATAATATAATGAATTTTGGGGTTGAAAAACAGGGATAAAAGTGACAAAAATCGTGTTTAAATAATTCAGTTCTGACAACATTCGGAGCCACATCATTTTAAAGTTGACCAAAACATAAAGGGGAAAAAAAACATCTTATCGTAAAAAAGTCTGTGCACGTGAGCCGTATCTGTTTTTAGAAAGCGAAGACCACGGTTAGTTCATAGATTGCCATTTTGAACATGAATGCCCCTACTTACCAAAGCGAAAAACATCAATGATTTGCAGATTTGCACCGTTTTCTGTGTGGGGAATCAAACAAGAGCAAGGACGCGGTCTTTGTGTTTGTGCAAATCCACGCCTTCTGCCCTCGTACAACAATTTCTTTCTTCGGTTAATATCAATTGTGTCCGCTTGTGACCTCAGGACCTGACTGATGTTCGAACTCATTAGCAATTATAACATTTCGGATAAAAACGATCCTCGCTTCGGGATGTTTTTATACAACCCTTACAATGTGTTGTGACTAACTTTAAAATAACGGTAACGTCTAAAGACCAAAGAAACTCGAGGATAGTTTATCTTTAGTGCAATATCTGAAATCATTTTAATATCGATTAGAACTAACGTTGAACATTTCAAATTACAACAAAACATTCTCGCACTTTATATAGCAGTACTGTTGTTGACCTTGATATTTATATCTACACGTAAAATATGTAAAATAAATATTTTGAAGTGTTTTCATATTAACACTTTTTTATATCCATGTTTAAATAACACTAAAAGTGCCTAGGTGTTTTTCACTCACATTGGTGCCTAAGGGGGTTCCATGGAACCCCCTTCAGAAAACCACTTTTCCGGTCGATTTTTTTAAATGAAATTGCTACCACACATGTTGGGTCAATTAGAAATAAACCAAAGAGAAATAAAAATGAGTTTCGTTATATCGTCTCCCAAATTAGGGGCAAATCATGTTTTCGAAAAGCGACAAAATTGTGGAACAAAAGTTACTACATATAGATATCACGGTTCTGTAACAACAAAATGCATTTTGGGATCCACTTAATATTGATATCTTCTCTAAAAGGACCATTCGCCTCTATAACACCCAAATGGTTTGTTAATGGTTGACAATCGTGTATTTTTCCTGAGGTCAGTAACTACGGTCCATTAATGCCATAAGGTTTTTGTTTGTACAGGGAAGGCGCGAAGTCATTGCGATCAATGTAACTAGTCATGTAGAAGTTTAGGCACACAACCTGAAGGATGGAATAGAGAGCACAGACTTTTTTCTATTGATAGATTTTTAGTTCATTAGGACCTAAGCAATAATTTTTTGGAGGTGTTGCAATTTGTTTACAGTGCCATTCCTTGAATCCAATATGGCTGGCACCATGTCCAAAATCACTAATAATCCCTTAAGTATTTTTCCGATAGAGACATATTTCTCGGTCACCTCAGGTGTTTTAAGCACGAGACAGTTTGGTAAAGTTAATTTTAATTATTACATTGCCACAAAAATCCATATGGCTGCCTAAAAGTCAAATATGGCTCTGCATCATGAAAAATTCTATCTTAACACCCTCCATTATACCTATTTAGTTACGGCTACATCGAATACATGCTGAACACCTAATATGTTCTGCAGGTGTTCAAATCTGTACAATTTATCACACTTTCTGCAGTGTTACTTTAACACCTCAAGAATACATTTCCAACGCATCCGGACCCGTCAAGTGTTCTGCATATTTGCAGTTTAGAGGCATAATTCCAGTGTCTAATGCATGCTTTACTCTTACACTTCTTGTGATCATGTCTTTGATCACTAGAACCCTTACTGGCATTTCTCTGTAATAACATTTTTTTCAAAATTCAAGATTGCAGTGCCACTACAGCCGCCTTTAAAAACTAGTAAAACCTACATTATATGTGTATTATATGTTGTTACCTCAACTAATTATTATTATACCAAGGTAACTTCGGTATGGGATAGTATTTGACCATTTGAACATTTCCTTATCCTGGAATTTCTGTTTCTTTAAACATGCAAACAATTTTAAGATGGGCCAATGTTGGGCTGGCCCTTTTTACCCTTCCTTAAAACTAATCAATTACGATAGATCTGTGTTGTATTTTAGTTAAAACACCCAAAATGATTATTAAAGTTTAAATTAAAGTATGAGATGTTGTCTTTTGAGCATTAATAACTCGTATCTGGTATATTTGTTTTGATAACAACGTAAATTCAAATGACGGGCCAGTATATTATGACTTTATGACAATTTCGTAGGTTTAAAAGATCTTAAAAGCAGCCATATTGGCTTCCATCTTAATTGGTACGCTTTGGTTAACCAACACACTTGAAATGTCAGAATATAGTTTTCCTACTGTGTATAGAGCGCAGAGTTATGCCTGTGCTAATCACAATACTTGATTAGTCATGGTCACTTGAATGATTTCAGGCATATTGGGTTTTGGGTGGCCATAGTTGAATTTGATTTAATGTTTGTGATAAAATCATGTCAATAACCGGTCCAAAGATTCCTCGTGCTTTAACACCTGTTCTAGTGCATAAAATTATGGCCATTGGGGTGAATGAATTTGAGTGATAGCGGCCATATGGGATTGCTAGAAAAGGCACTGCACGAAAGTTTGTCACACCCTCCAGAATTATTAGCTTAGGTCATCATTGACCAAAATCGATAAAGAAAAAGTCTGTACTCCATTCCACCTGTGCCCACATTTCCTCCTGACTAAATCCTGTTAGCATTCAGGATGCGTATTCAATGTGTGCAATTACAAAAAATACGTCCATTTTATGTCATGGACATACAACCAGACATTTCAACCACCAAAAAGTGGGACTTTTTCGTGTCGTATTTCCTCTAAATTTTGGACCTTTGTTATCAAAAAACCATCAAAGTGGACCCTCCCCACCCACCCACGTACGGGTCGGCATTACATCCCTCCATCCATCTATGTATAGGATACCATTGACCCAAGTTTTAAAAATGTTATCAAATTTTACATCTCTATTACTGAAATGTCAAAAAGAGGCAAAATACCACTATCGACATTTTGTCAGTCACGTAACCAGGGGTAAGGGGGAAGCCTTCCCCCTTCTCCCCCCCCCCCCCCTGAAAAATTAGTGATTTTCTGCGACATGCGCCAATTTACAGTGGAAAACCGACATAGCCTATACTACTACTACCAAATTTAATATATGCTTTCCCCTGACGAAATATGTACCCCCCCCCGCATAAAAGGCTGGTTACATCACTTGCACGTTATCCCCAATGAAAATAAAAGACCAATGACAAGTATCCATTCTTTGGGTGTCTTAATGTTGATTTAGGTCTGAAATTACAGTACGTAATGCCAATGTGCCTGTTTTATGCCATTTGACTGGCGCTAGCCAACATTTGGTGACTTAAAAGTTGGAGACTCGATCGACAACCTCCACCCCCCCCCCCAACTTTACTTCATCAAAGTGGAGATCTTGGTATTAGACAGGTATTAGAAGAAAGGTTCATATTTGTATTTTCCAGTTGAAAATATACGGTCCAGGATGTTAAGAACAAAAAGTATCCAAATGTGGTCGATATGTTTATTAAACCCACTGTCTATAGCTGGGCCAATTAGGTATATATTTTGCGTCTTCTATCCAAACAGCTGCACTGATTTAATTAAATATCTATAATCAGATGTTTTTGGGCAGTGGCGTACCAGCGGGGGGGGGGGGGGGGGAAGCAGGGGCGCAAGCCCCCCCCCCCCCTCCCCAAACAGAACCCTTGCCCCCTCCAGGTCCCCCCAAATGAACTGACTTTTTGTACGGTGTCTAGGGAGAAGGACTCAAATTGCTCCCCCCCCCCAAAAAAAAAATGCCTGGAACTTCTGCCCCCCCCCCTTGCAAAAGTCTGGTTACGCCCCTGATTTTGGGAATATGCTTCCGTGTTAGAGAGAAAACATCATATGGAAAATCGGGCCATGATCGGGTCACCCACCTTTAATTACATAATTATCTCTGATGATTGATCTCGTATCATGAAAGGCAAGTATTTTGTACATATTATTAAATCGAGAAACTTGGGAATATCACTTGAGAATCGATGTTTCTCTATTGAAATGTACAAGAAAAACTTGATTAGGGACCGATATTTCAAGATTAGCAACCGAAATTCGGGTAGACGTTTCATATGGAAGTCCCATGGATGCAAATGAGTATTGACATTCATTCCGTCAAGCGCTACTGCACAACGTCATACAGCGCATGACGGAAACAATTGTAATACCTCATTTGCATCCATGGGACTTCTCAATGTATATTTAACGTCTACCGAAATTTCAGGGTTGTTTTTTCATCGATACTCAAAGTTTATCAAATCCGAAGTAATTGGGTGCAGGTTGGTGCTAATTAAAATCCTTGGTTGGACTCGAACCAGTAACATCCGTATTACTAGCACGGCACTCTTACCAATTGAGCTAACAGCCAGGGTTCGTAAAGAAGCGATAAATATCATCTATAGGTGTGAGGTCCGAAAGGTGTACATCGCTTTCATAGCGGAAAGCATCAGATCAAATTAATATTTGTATTGGAAATCGTATAATAACTATTCATGTACGATTTCATATTGAAAATCGTATATGTAAATTACCGTTTTGGGGGTGGGTCTGGGGCCGATTCTATGCATCAGGAAACTATCTCTTTAAGTATTTCAAGGCCAATAAGAAGTGTAATACGTTTGATTTAGCGTTTAAAAATTTATTTGTATTTAGGCCAAGAAAAAAGGTTTATTTCAGAAATCCGCACACAAAGCTAAATGAAATAAGATTTGCCACAGATCTATGAAATGGTCTTACTTGGTGCCTTTTGTCAGACGAATATAAAACAAAATGCAAACAAATTGGGAAAAATCAATAAAATATTTTTACCGACTAAAAAAATAGTTAGATTTTGCCAAATATTTTTGATACAATCTCTTCCCTTACTGATTAGCCTGTTTATAATTCTGGAAAATCAAAATTAAAATGAAGTGAGCGTCTTGTCATTTCCGTGAAGGGTTTTACCTTTTTAAGGTTGATTTTTATGGTTTAAGAGGAAAATGCAAAAAAATGTAATCACTTTGTGTTTCAAAACAAAATTAAAAATACACCGACACAATAGCTATCTACATTATAATCCAGATTGCCTTTAAGTAATAACATACATACTGACAGCCCTGGTGTTACACTGCAAAAATATTAGTCAATTTTCTTCAAATTAGTCCTATACGACAACATTTTTGACTCTCGTTAGTCAAACTGATGTCTTATAGGACTAATTTGTGCAGATTGACTCATATTACTTATACTATTAAAATTTAAATTTGGAGAAGGAGTTGAATGGGGAACATCAATTCCTATTTCTCCTTTATTTTGGTAATTTCATTAGGGTATGAGTGTCTACGCATGGGGTTCACTCCCCTTCCCTTACTGGTTATGCCACTATATATCATAGTAACATGCTTATCAAAATAATAAGGTAGGCCTATGGTTTTTCAGTGTTTGAATTGTTTACATGAGTACACCTGTACTTTGTTGTGGCATTCCAGTAGGAATTTGTTGCTTCCTCTTACAAATGTGATGTTTAATGGGCTATCTCTGACAGCAATGGATCCCAGGTATTCACCAGACACAGAGAAGCAACAGATTCCATGACTGGGCATGAACCCATTACATATGAATATAATATCCTCATAGCAACACACTCCCAAAGGTTGCCAGTGTGTCACATCTGATGTAGGTTTGAGAGTGTGCAGCACCTTCCCTGTGTTGTCTACTAATCTGTGCTTCCATAGACACAATGTCACTTACAATGATGGTGTCCTGTGATGTCACTGCCAGGTAGCATGGCACAATGCCTACCTTAATGCTAGCAATGTGAGATCCATCTTGCCTGTGTTTACTGATGTAGTTGCCAATGTTTCCAACCAGTAGCTGTCCCTTAGCATCCTAGTCAGTCCCCATAATGAACCTTTGATGGTTTGTTGTCAGGAGACACTGTCGCCCATCTACCTTCGTACTCACCCTCTGTACCATGCATTTTCACATACTTGAGTCTTATCTGTCACATAATAGTTACCACCAGAGCTCACAGTGATATTCCAAGGCTCTGATTGTGTTCCAGGATCCAGTCCTTGTGTCAGGTTCTAGGTTGGATTTGTATTCACCGCTCATGCTGTACACCTTTACCTGTAGTGCAGAGCCGTCTGCTACACCAACATCTCCGTTAGGATTGACTGCAATTCCTCTAGCACCAAACCGCTTACCAGGCCCACTTTCTCCAAACTCGTTCTCAAGCACCCCAGGGTGAAACGATAATTCTTTGTCTTGCCTCATTTTCTGCAGATGTTAACTAATATAAAATAACAGAACAATTTCAACGTGTTATAATTCTATTTTATCATATTGTATAACATTGCATGCATGGCATATCAGCAACATGATGTACATGGAGCAAACTTCATTTATCCTCACTGAAAAAATAACAGTAGACTTTACAGTAAATGCAATAAATTATAATAAGAGGAGCTTGACATTATGCATATTTGACCATTTCTGGAAAAATACCTTTAGGCAAATACTGTAATTTAAACTCGATTTGTCAAGTTTCTGTAGTTCTACCAATTAAACTTGGTTATTGTCAAAGAAACCATGATCAAGTAGTAAATTATTCAATGCTAGAAATTACTTCTGTGCATCGATTTCGTCAACAAATGCCTGTATTTGTTTATAATATATATAAAAAGTACAAACAAATGCTGTGAAATTTAAAACACTGTCAATTTTAGCTATAAAATTGTTTCGAAAACTGCTGTACACCTTTACCTGTAGTGCAGAGCCGTCTGCTACACCAACATCTCCGTTAGGATTGACTGCAATTCCTCTAGCACCAAACAGCTTACCAGGCCCACTTTCTCCAAACTCGTTCTCAAGCACCCAGGGACCAGCGATAATCTTTGTCTTGCCTCATTTTCTGCAGATATTAACTAATATAAAATAACAGAACAATTTCAACGTGTTATAATTCTATTTTATCATATTGTATAACATTGCATGCATGGCATATCAGCAACATGATGTACATGGAGCAAACTTCATTTATCCTCACTGAAAAAATAACAGTAGACTTTACAGTAAATGCAATAAATTATAATAAGAGGAGCTTGACATTATGCATATTTGACCATTTCTGGAAAAATACCTTTAGGCAAATACTGTAATTTAAACTCGATTTGTCAAGTTTCTGTAGTTCTACCAATTAAACCTTGTTATTGGCAAAGAACCATGATCAAGTAGTAAATTATTCAATGCTAGAAATTACTTCTGTGCATCGATTTCGTCAACAAATGCCTGTATTTGTTTATAATATATATAAAAGTACAAACAATGCTGTGAAATTTAAAACACTGTCATTTAGCTATAAAATGTTTCAGAAAACTAGGAAAACTATATTTTACAACTTTCTTCTGTATTTTACAGCATTTTATTGTATTTTTAGGTATATTATTCAGAGTTAGTCCGTCGTTGGCAACATTTTGCTATAAAATTAATATTATTCTCTATACAGTTATACATGCTATGTGTTAAGTTGATCAATTTTTTCCTTGTGTTTAAAAAAAATATCATTTTTATAAGCAAAATTCAACTGTTCAACATTTTTGAACTCTCTATTAATATATACAGGTTTCCCGAACGATTTCTGTAAATGTCCATGATTATTTTGCAAATATTATCATTACATTTTGTGCTTAGTTTTAGCTTATTTGGAGACATTTTCCTTGTAACATCAAAAGAAAACATTTCCTGCGAACCTCTGGGCCTTACTGCACTACAGTACTGGGGGTAATGGGGAAAATTAACATTCGTCTGATACCAAAATCTCAACTTTGATAGAGCAAAGTGAGGGGAAGTGATCGGGACGCGTTATTTTTTAGCATAACCAACCCCATGAAATAACATCGTAGTCACTCACCGACAACGTTCATGTTCGATCGATTGTTATAGTTGTAGTAAGCAGTAAGTTATATATCTTTAATTGATTCATATCGCAAAACAACGCCTTTCTTTGTTTATTAGATTTAAACTGTACAGGGTGACTCAATAAAAAGTTTTACCCACAATGAAGGTGATATTTTTCCACTTTCTGTAATTTGATATCTGTGGATTTTTATTGTATTTTATCATAAAGAATGGGTAAAAGAGCATCTTACCTGAATATTTTTTGTTCATTTTGGTTGAATGGTTCTCAAGATATGTCAGCAATGGTCAAACAATAAGTCAGCAAACAGACTTGCCACGGATCATCATTTTTCTTAGGCAGGAAATCCAATGCCCAAATCGAGCATCTCGTGTCCTATAACCCCCTCTGCCCTGACACAAGACATAAAACGGGTACACTGCAGCATGCTATGATTTCAGATTGAAATCCGATGCCAAAACAATTTGTGTACTTATCATTCCCTCATGAAATACCTATGGAACGTCTGCAGTTGTGCTAAATGGCAGTTTTCTGTCCTTTTGTAGGGCGGGGGTAGGGGGGTAAAGGAACACGATTTGGCTCTGTTCGATTTGGGCATTGAGATTCCACGCCTAAGAAAAATGATACTCCGTGGACAAGTCTTTGTTGTCTGACTTATTGTTCAGTGGACCATTCTTGAACCACTCAACCAAAATAACTTTTTTTCAGGCAAGATCTCAATTACCCCCTTCTTTATGATAAATAAAATCCACAGATATCAATTAAAAGTCAGTGAAAATCTCACTTTCCATTTTGGGTAAAGTTTTTATTGGGGTAACTGCTGGGCACCCTGTAGATAGACAGGTATATGTTCGAGTCCCCGTGAACCCTTTATTGATTTAAGAGTAAGAAAGTTAGAATCAACTTAAATCGGTATAACTAAACACTTCAGTTAACTCTGTGGCTACTGGGGTTGGTCATCCTAAAAATAACGCGATCGTTACACCCATCATGCCCATCTTTAAAGGCACTATCAGTTTTTGCAAAGCCGAAATCGAAAAGTCACCAAAATGCATCTGCAAGCAATATAGTATCCAACAACCCTACAAGTTATAAGACCAAAGCAACCTGATTACTGACGAAATCGGATTTAGTAAGTACTGACCCTGGACACTTCACACGTAATTGAATGGGGATTCTATCATTGAACACTGCTGTTTTCTCCCTTTTCTGTAAAATTTTACATTTGTAAAAGATCACTGATAGTGTCTTAAAGTTCACTGAGTTTTATTTTGACTTGCTTATATTCCGATATAAAACAGCTAAAATCCGTACTTTTGCTCCAATACGAAATTAAAAATTTCACATTTTTTGTGGCCAAATCATCTCAGTGAATCTTTCCATTTGGGAATATTTTTGATGAAAGCTTTACAATCTTTCGTTGTACCTTATGATGTCATGACTTACCACTGACAATATATGATCGATACTTGGTCTCTCTTGTGGCCAGTCTATTCCCACCACTGTCTCATCAAGTCTGCTACTGGTTTAGGGCAGTCATCTGGAATAGTGGTCTCTCGTTGTCGTTGCTATCCTCCATATGATGTGAGGACCTCCTTCTGTATTTTCAAAGGGAAACTCCGCCGTCCACAGCTCCCAAACGACTACTCCATAGGCGTGAGTGTCATAGGTAGGGAAGGATACATCTCTTAGTATTCCGGTGCCATCCAGGGATGCACTCTCTCTCTGTTGCTTTGCTTATAGTGTGCGCGATATTCTTAGACAACCGAAATCAGCTAACTTTAAGACGTTCCCGTCTGCTATCAAATAGTTGGGCGATTTCACATCTTTATTGATATTTCCATTCTCTCTAAGATATTTGATGGCTTGGCCGCCTGTTTTTGGCCCAGTCCACAAAATGCAAAAATGAAAGGCGTCCACCTTTTACCTCAGTTATCAGATAGTACCGAAAGATCCTCCCCGGCAAAGTTCTAAATATTGAGGTACCTCTCCAATTTGTCTTGCTTCTCACCCCGATAAAGTTTTGAGATGTTTGGATGATTTAGTCCCTTGAGGATATCAATCCAGCCTATCAAATCATGTAGTCGTTTAGCTGCTACGTTTTGACCTTTCCAGATGGCTTCAAATACAACGCTAAAGCCACCCGATCCTATCTCTTCACTAATTCCAGACCAGAATCTTCTTATTTGTTACTTTCCATGTCAGATACAGATGTTTCTAAAAACAAAACAGAAAAAGACAAAGAGCGGCCATGTTAGTTATTAAGTATTGAGTTAATCGTGATATCTTGGTTGATACTTCTTATATCCCCTGAGTTTTTTCCTAGTACTAGATCGACTTTTTAAACATATCGAAAATGTTTTTGTCTCTGATCGAACAAAACTTTTTTATTAAATATAGTATTGTATTGCAATTGTATTTCATTTTAAAACACGCACATACCTTTAGTCAGCGAATACGAAACGACCAAAATGGCGTCTCTCGTTTCGTCTTGCAACTGGGAGTAGGCCTATAGTCCAATCTGTTTTGTTTACAATGGCAAGGCAATTAATTTTTAACAAAAGGCGCTACACCTGCAGTGTTTCCTGGACTCCACCACTTGGCCGACTTCATCGCTGACCTTATAAATTTCTCCATTAAACATCATCGAACGCACATCAAGGAAAAATAGATCACGAAAAGGAAAACACATTACTAATGCTAAAGTGAAAATTTAAGAATTAATTAGAATTGATTGGAATTTTAAAATTAGAAAACAAACAATAGGCCTAAATGCAAAGTAATGTTACAACCAACATTGTTAATTATATCAGCATGGCAATCAATCAATCAGTAATCGATCAATCATCAATAATCAATCAATCATCAATCAAAGACAATAATAATACCAAATCTTTACGAGTCTCTAGGAGTCTAGTCCCATCTGACCTAACGCCTCCGAATATTGGATAAATTATTTTTGATCCAAGTAAACTATCTCAGTGTGTCCCCTCTGATGGATAATATCTGGTATCAAAGTTGAGTATTGATAAAACTTGATATTTTAATAGGCTTATCGTATCCACGCTGGCAATGATATTAGGAGTAAATCTTGTGACTATGGTCTCGTGACTTATTCTATAACAAAAATACCTACACTGAGTCTCAGGTGAATAACTAATAGATAAAGGTCCGCAACCTTAACGGGCACTGGCACATTTTTCACAAATATAACTCTTCAATTTGCTCGCACATGCCAGTCTAGGCCATTGGAAAAGTATATTTTACACATAAACTAACATCTCCAAACAGTATGGAACATTTAATTTGGGCCAGTACTTTATCAAATGCATGAATATCATGGACTCGTACTCATTGATATTAAAAGCACAAAGTTCACAGAACGGTCAAACAGGGTGGATGCAGTGGAAATCAACTTTGGCGTGTGTTTTCTTGATTTAAACGCATCGTCTGCTGAATTAATGACTCAGGAGTCATTTATTATAAAATCATTTTGTTTACCCATAAGGGCACTGATTTGGAATTAATCATTTCTGATTAGGGTTACTTTATATACACTGCAAAAACAGTGATTTCAAAATTAAACACTTTTCTAAACACCATTTTCACCACGTTTCTAAACATTTTAAAATATCTGTTTAACATCTAAACACCTTATATCTAAATGTGTTTAAAATCTAAACATATTTATGGATATGACATTAGATGTTTAGACATTTGATGGCAAGTGTTTAGAGATTTGACATGTTTAATTCCTAAACACTAATTTGCACCTCGTTTCTAAACACTGCAAAACTTTACAACCATGCAAAAACTATCCATTTTGAACAATCTTGAGGGCGCGCTATTTTTCAAATCTGCCAGTGTCTCTTTAACTATTTAGTCCATAGCAGATCCATAGGATCCATAGCAGATCCATAGGATCTGCTATGGACTATAGAGCACGTGTGGTCTAGCGGAAAAGCGCAGGACTCATTAGCTTGTGAGTTCGAGCCCCGCCGTAGCCAACGTGTTGTGTCCCTGGGCAAGACATTTTATCTCGCTTGTCTCACTTCACCCAATGGGGAGCTGTTATGGATAGTCATACTGTGCGCCGTTATAATTGGATGCCGAATTTTCAATATGTGAACAATGTGATTTATCCTTGTGACAGCGGAATAAATGTAAAGCGCTTTGAGACTTATTGTATAAAGCGCTATATAAATAATGACATTTATTTATTTATGACCTTGCATATGACTTTGCACAAGAATCTGCACAAAATGTATATGTTGCTATATCTAGTACAATTACTTTTAACGCAGTAGGCTTAAAATAGTTCAAAGTCAAAGTAAGTCCTAATTTTTGTTGAGAGAACTGTTTTAAAACTAATTTACCATAGTTCAAAGTCATCCTGGGGTCAAAAATTAGAATGCACAGATTCTTCTTAAAATGTGCTTGGATTTGAATTTTTCGTGTTGTTGGACAGTAATGATTATATATGTCCATAGGTTAGGCCCAAAAAAGTTTGTCTCAGAAGAATGTGAAAAATGCTAATGCAAATGCGGGAATTTTTTATTGCTTGTTTGGCCCACCTCGCGGCCAAATTTTGATTTTCTGAAAATTAAAAAAAAAAATCTTTCAAGTGAGGGAAAAACCTAAAAAAACAATGCGCTGTTTTCGGGCCCGACCGACCCTGAATTTTCAGTTTTGCAGAATTTGTTTTTGTGTTTTTTTTTTTTTTTTTGTTTGTTTGTTTGTAAATTGGTAAAATTAGTTTGTGTACAAAAGTTTAGGAAAATTTTGATTTTGGCTAAAAATCACACAAATGATAAATATTTCTTGTTTTTGGCCAAAATAAGAAATGAAAAACACAAGAGTTAACTTCAAAATGCAGTTTTAGCTAAATAACATGGTATAACAACAGTTTTGTGGTGTACCAAAGTGGTGAGTCTGATTGTTTTTCGCTACAATGTGCGCAAATGATGTAAAAACGATTATACCATAATTCATTTTGCGACACAATCGCGCATTTTTGGCACCGGAGGAAAACTTGAGGTATAGATAAGAGGGTTGAATGGAATTTGTATAACCCTCGGAATCAGTAATTGAAATTTATGTATTTCAGGATACAATGTATAAAGTAGTGTATTTGAACTTTAGACCTATAGGTGAATATCTATCGCAGCTTACATGTAGACGGTGTACCATCACATCTAATTAGCTCAAAATAGCGTAGACAGATGGAGTGACTGATATGTATCAGAGCCTCAGTCATAATCAGGGTTAAAGGCTGACTTCGATTTCGAAATATATTTTTTTTGTGTAGTAATTAAAAATAGTCAACAAGAACTAAAGATAGTCACCTATGAAGCTTAATTCCAAAGTTAGAGATAAATCGGATTTTTCGTTTTCATGCAGTAAACATTTATGTACATATAACAGTGCCATAGGATACTGTGTATAACAAAAATTCCGGATCCGGAATTTTATAACAAAGATGTGATTTTCTATATGAAGGACTTCGATTTGAGCTTAGTTATTTCACGGAGTGATTAGGATATGGACAAGCATTTAATATGTATTTGCAAAAAAACACGATATGTTTGAGAATTGAGTGCGCCCTCATCGGGAAATCTCTGCGTCAGCCTCTGAAGGCTAATAGCATTTTCACAAAAAAATCAAGTTTTCTCTACCTGAATGATTTCATTATTTTTTTAGCTTTTTGTCATGTCTCTGCAATCTTTTTACCCAAGGGTTTTATTATTCATTCTCATCTGGTTTTCTAGAGTTTGCTTTGAATAAAACATGGGTTACATATGGAGTACGAAGATGACACAGCAATTACATTATGAAAGCAAGATTCATTTTTTTAAGATTCAATTTATTCAACATAACATATCGTACATGACAGAAATGAATAATACAGTATATTAAATAATAATACATATAGTAGTAGAGGACATATGCGATTCAACCTTGAAAAAATTCTAATAAAAGGACTTTTTGTATATTCTTGTAGGGCTATATGTGAATTATTATGAAAAAATTTGTCCGGCTTTCTGGCAGCTGCGTTGGTCAGATATTCAAGGTCAAAGGTCGATGCCCTTTATAAGGCATATCATCGATCGTAACTCCTCAACCATATGGTCTAAAAGCACAAATGAGGTGTCTATACCAAGGTTTTGGGGTCAACAAACACAATTAGCCTATAGGTAAAACGATCAAATGCACCTTTCCTTGATTTTCAAAATAGTATGCACTATCTGCATGAAATTGTGCTTTAAACTTCGTCCCCCTCAACCTTTTCAAAGGTGTTGGCTAAGCCCTCCTGGGATTTCTTAGTTACAAAGCCTCTGACCCGTTTGATTTCGGTACAGGTGGATTGGTAGAGGCCTCCTCTTTCCGTTGATATCAAAAACATTCCAATAGTGTTCCTTTTGACGTCATATTAATGTTTTAATGAAGTAATAATCATGGGAAACTTGATTTCTTTGATTGTTGATAAAAAATAAGCCAATTTTTATTTTGAGTTGAAAATACAGGGATGTGTGATTTTGCTAGGTTTTTGGAGTGATTATACACAAGAGGTATTAAGTGCATAAAGCATATATATGTTTTTGATAGAAGTGAAAAAGAAAAATATTATAAGGTGGCAACCATCCCCTTAATCCAAAACTAAGTCTTGCCTACCACTACCAAAGGTAAGGTGGCGTGAAAGATTATTTTGCGCTAAAATGAAAGCAAATGATGGTCCCAAGATTAGTTAAGTTTCAAAGTTATGCGTTTTAGGTGGCCGGATAAAAAACTTGTTGGCAGTGGTACACACCCCGCCTTCCTCTCCCAGGACCTTCAGTGGTGGACTTTGCGACTCATATGAGGCAAGGAGTCCCATTCAGCCTACCTGTGAACTATCAAACACCCTGAGAATGGATGCATTTAAACACTCTGACGACGGATGCGTTTAAATGGGGGGGGGCCTCACCTCCTATCTCTTCGGGGGCTGGCCGCTGACCAGCCTCATTGGGTCGTCACCACATAAACGTCCTCGAGTTGTTCGCCGTCTTTCTGGCATTGCGGCACTGGCTCCCCGTGGTCAGGGGGAAGGTAATTGTTGTCCGCTGCGACAATATGAAGGTGGTGACATATAAACAAGGAAGGGGTGTGTAATCAGTCCCAGCCTATGCAGGGAGATTCTTCGGCTATTCAGGAGGTGCCGAGTTTGGGACATTGGGCTGATCGCCTCCCGTGTTTCGGGAGTGGACAATGGTTTGCGGACAGTCTCCCAGGAGGGTCCCTAATCCTAGACACAGCCAAAATCAGAGGACCGTCGGTGGAGTGGCAGCTCTACTTTGCAGTTTGCCGCACAATCTTCTAGACGGTGGACCGTCCACACGTGGATCTGTTCGCCTCAGTCATGAATCGTCAGATTGTGGCATATCATGGTAGTGGACCGGTCAGGATTGATAGCCTATGCTTGATCATAGCTTCTCCAGGTTGCCATGATCCCAAAGTCCTCGAGTGGCTCTGTCTCGAGACTGCCTGGTCCTGCTGGTAGCCCATTATGGCCAGTGGCGTAACAGGCGGGGGGCCAGGGGGGCAGGTTGCCCCCTGACGACTTTGGCCGGGAAAAAATTTGCAAAAATCATGCTAAATCAGCCGTTTTTTAGCCCTCTGACCGGGAAAAATTGGCCTTTTGACCCCCCTGAGAGGAAATTTTCCCAAGACTGGGAAATTTACCCCCTCAGAGCGGGCAGGCCCGTTACGCCACTGATTATGGCCACGGCAGCTGTGATTTTCCAGGCCGCTAGATCTGCTTGTAAGGGAACAGATCATCTTCCAAATGGAGGAGACCTGGTAAGAGGCACCACCCATGCTCCGAACCTGTCTGAAGCATTTCTGCAGACTGTACACTGAGGTGGGACTTTCTGAACAGGCTGCCATGCTCACTGTTCAGGCAAGCAACATAGGATTACCATGCATGGTGTGCCGATAGAGAGTTCGATCCATGCCATTTCTGAGACCGTAGACCAGGTTGGCAATTTCCTCACAGAAGTCTTTCAGGAGTGGGTTTAACTAAGTGTCCTGACTGTCCGAGGTTTCTTTCTTACCGAACAGCCACAGGCCCGTAAAGGGCTCGGTGATTGCATGACGGTTTCCTTCAGTCCCCCTCTTGTCCAATCTGGTGAAGGGTATGTTTACGGATCGTCCCCGGTTTGTAGCCTTGTTCCGGAGTGGGATTTGCCATTGGTTCTTGGTGTCGGAACAGTTTAAACCCAAACAAAAGTTTAGTGGCTGTGGCTTGTGGCTGTGGCTTGTGGCCATAGGGGGTTCGGATATACATTGAGCCAGCTGGATTTCCTTAGTCATCTGAAATGCACACAAAAACACCATGATTGGTTGACTGGCTTCTTGGTTAGGGCATATGATGTTAGAGCTCACGCTTCCTCCTGGGCATTCTATAAAGAGGCCTTCGTCCCAGACATTTTGGACAATGTTGGTTGGAGTTCTACTTCCACCTTCCAACAAGTCTATGTGACGGGTTAGTCAAGCGGAGAGGGGTGTCGCCATCCAATCCCTCTTGGCTGATCGACCATAGCATCTTGACCCAGAAGTATTAGGCGACTATGGGTGGGGCGTTGACAGGGGTTGTTTTGGCATTGTTTTGGCGAGCTTCTTCTGCCACCGATTAAGACATGCAGTGGTATTTTGTGCAAAAGTAAGGTTGTGGAAGGAAGCTAGCACTATAGTACAGTGTATTTCCCTCTCAGGAGTGAGAGAACGATACACTTGAGTACGACCTTATGGCGCTCACGCAATTTGTTATTCTCCACCAACAAGAAGGTCGTTAAAAAGTTTTGTCTGAGGGGTTTTTTTTGTGAGAGAAACATTTTGTGGAAGGGCGAATTACAGCGCCGCTTGATGTGGTCCGTGATATTTCGACTATTTCGGGAGTTGGCTCATTTAGCAGTGGTAATGGGGTTTTTAATAGTACCCATTACCAAATGAAATATTTATGCAAAAAGGTCTATCACTAATACCACACTATTAAATCACACAGGACTCATCAGTTCGAGGATCTGTCCAAGAACAATATTCACTGATTTGCAATAATATTGTAGCTGTTTTCATTATTATATATAGTAAGGTCAAATATTGTTGTTTAATATTTGTACAGTATGACGAATGGCTAATTTACGTTGAGAAAAAACTGGTAAAAATTTGGATTAAAAGTTGCTTTCTATGCTGAAAAGCAATGGATGGCTGCATTGTAAGGCTAGTAATAAATATGTTTATTTTTATTGACCCCAAAAAAACATGGCTATTGACACCACCTTTTGCTTCTAGGCAAATTGCTGAGCGTTCTGCCCATCACATGCCTTATAAAGGGGTCATGCTTGGACCTTGAATCATATGACAAAGCAGCAACATAGGAGTTGGAAAAATTTTTCCAGAATTATTAATAATTATATAGGCCTAACCAGAATATACAAAAAAATCCTTTATTAGAATTTGTTCAAGTTATATAGGATGACATGGGTCACATTAGCCTATTTTTGTGAGAACAACATTTGGGGTGGAGCAAGGTGGCGAATCACTGCGGAACCTTGTGATGCCGTTTCAGGAGTTGGCTTACTTTCAACAAGTGGTAATAAAGCTTCTGATTGTGGTCAAATGAATATTGTCCAAGATGGTTAAGTAGTTATCTAGATATCCACTGATTTTACAATTTTCATATAGTCTTATGTTCATGCAGTTCGGACGCTTGTTGAAGGAGAAGGAGCGTGATAGAGAACTTACTTGAACAGACTGACGAATTGGCTAATTATGTCGAGAAAACGTGGAAAGGAAAGTTATTCAACTGCTTTCTATGCTGAAGATGACTGATGACTTCATTGTTAGCCTCAAGACTTTTTTATTGTGTTTTTGACCCACCCAAACCAGGGTATAGACACATCTTGTGCTCTAGGCCCAATCGGATGGCATATACTTGCCAACGCAGCAAGAGAAGGCGGGACAAACATTTTTGTGGTAATTATTCATATATAGACCTACCAGAATATGCAAAGACTCCTTTTATTAGAATTTGTATAGGACATGTGTCTATTACGCCTTACTAAAAGTATCAATTGAAAACTGTGATAAAATGAACAGGGGTTGAGGGATAAGATATGCTAGGACCAGTATGGACAATCCTATAGGGCTTATAGTTATTGCTGGCCATGTTAAACCACACAAGTAAAATATACTCAATATTACACACTAATGACACAAGTAGGGATGGATGATAATAAAAATATTACATAGGTAATTATACATAACAAAGAAACAAACAAAAAAAAAAATATATCTAAGCTAAAAAACAAACAGCTAAAAAAAAAACTTCCATTAGTGCCCGGGGGGCGGGGGGGTTCTAGGGACACAACCTCGATAACACTTTCCCATGGGAGTTAGATGATGACACAATCACATACCCACAATAAAAATGAAATCTGCAACTTTGACATATGACTATGCAATTGAAAATGTCACTCCGAAAAAAGAGTGGTCCGCACATTTCCATTCTCAGCAACTAGCCAATATAGGTTTTGAACCAAAGTTAAGTCATAACCAATAAAATAATCATCCCCCCCCCCCCCCCCCCCCCCCCCCCCCCCCCCCCCCTCCTTTGCAAACTATAGCAAATTATACCATCTTGTATTTTCTCAGGAGAACTTCAAATACAACCTTGATTTTCCCATAGACTTCACAGTTAAGAGAACGGTCATGAAAAAATTAAATTGATGATCACAGCAATAATGTTATTTGATTTTAAGTATACTTAATTATTAATTAATTGCCTCCTAAGGTAGATATCTAAGCAAAATAAATCCCAAGATTTAAGTAACTTAATTTTTAATAGTAAATATCTGATTTTTTCACTTCCGTTAGTTGCCCGGGAGGGAGTGGTCCTAGGGACCCAACCTAAATATTCTAAAAGCCGTGGCGGATTTATTTAAATGTTTTCTTAGTTCAGGAGAAGCGATTCCATAAACCAGACGATTAGCAAAAAACTCCTTGAAATTGATTGCGTTAACCGAGAAATCGCAAAAAAAAAAACAACCAACGTGAGGTTACCTATGGAAACCCCCAGATTGTGACCCGTACCCATACCCGGGTACAAATATTGGGTACCCGTACCCATACCCTAGTAGCGGACACTACCCGTACCCGTACCCATAACTTTCTCACATGCTGGACCCGGACCCGTACCTATGGTCTCGGACCCGTAATCGTACCCGTTACCCATTGGTTTGGACCGGAACCGTACCCGGACCCCTGGTCTCGGACCATACCCGTACCCATACCGTGGGTATTGGACCCATACCCACGGGTTCGGACCCGTACCGATACCCATTGTCTCAGACCCGTATCCGCCCAATACCCATGGTCTTGTAACAATACCAGTTTCCATGTTGTTTTTGCCATACTTTACCTGTCCGATGTGTGTAAAGGTAAAAATTTAAAAAAACAACAACTAATGGGCCCGGTATTCTTTGTTTAATGGATAATTAATGGAGTTTAATTTTGTTTTCTTTGATGAAAGGTGAAAGGTGCAACAAGGGATTTTTGTACACATCGGGTTTGTCCTAAAAAAAATTTTTTTTCTTTGCACTGAATCGTAAGCTCCCTCATCTGGAAGGACTAAGCCGAGAATTAGTTCTTTGGTACAAAAAAAAGAAATTTCAAAATTTTGTGCTTGGAAGCAAATAGAACATGTTTATATTGAAATAAATAAGTAAACTCTAATTACCTTTGTTTTCACTTTTCACCTTTTGTACTACATTTCTGTAGCCCAAATACACAAAAAATCAAATATGTATTCTCTGAGACACCTGTAATTATTACATCCCCCAAATTTTTCAGGCATCTACAGTTTTGTCACATACTTATACAGATACACATGGATATTATAGTATTGCACTATGCAGTATATGCACCAACGTATGCCTTCAGTGTTTGCACAATGAATTTGCACTGTTCGAGCCAATTAACTCTTCCCCACTATGAAATTGAACTTAAACCCAATAGGGGACACTTTACCTGTAGCTGCAAACAACTAATTGGAAGGGACATATCTTGAAAAGTATGAGTTCTTCCTTTTCTGCCACTTTTTCAGTTGCTAAAAAAAAAAGTACTTATAAGGATTCCACAGACTTACCCTCCTTCTTATAGCTATTCCTGCAAATTTCACATCAATATGATCTTCAGGTGCACTGATGTGTCTTAGTTTGGGAATATTGCACTTTATATGTACCAGGTATAATACTCAAAGTCTGTACCGTTAATACCCAAAGGGGATCGTACCCTACCCATGAAACTGTACCCGTATCCCCATGGGTTTGGTTCGGAAAGCGGGACCGTGCCCATACCCGTACCAGGGCTTGGACCCGCTACCCGTACCCTACCAAGACTCTTGTCACAAAGTTGGACCCGTTGCCCATACCGTGGTCTGGACCCGTACCCGTACCCACCGGTTCTCGGACCCGTACCGTCCATGGTCTCGTATCCGTACCATTGATCCGTACCCAACTACAAGTCTGGGAAACCCCCCCCCCCCACGGGCACTTAAGTGTTAACAGGCTGTTTTATTCTGACATTTACTTTTTTGAGATATAAGCTGAAGCAAAATACATTCCAAAAAATGCATTCAGCATACCTTAAATTCAGTAAACTAAGACTAACAGATACATTATGTTCTAACACCATCACTGTAAACTATATATTTTTTAATCTTCAAAGGAGAACCGTACAAACGAATATCATATTAAAAACATATACACTATCAAAAATATATGACAACATATCGAGTGGTTTCATAGAAAAAACGAATTATATAACCCGAACAATGAATTAAAACCATCAGTCGACATTGTTGCTATTTAAAAATCGCGTACGTGTATAACGTGTTATGCGATACGACCGCCGTTGTCAGGTCATATCATGCCTAGGAAATACCATATGAAAGCTTAATGTGTGACGATGTATGACGCTACTGTCCGTCCTATCGCACCACCACAAAAACCATATCCCATATCAGTGCGCGAATTTTCAAATAGATGATGTGGTCAGACAAAATGCTTTCAATTGTTTTATGGTTAGTTATAATTCCTGTTTTCCCATGAAACCACTGCCTATGTGTTCCAATAACTTGTTTTTATAGCGTCTATTGTGTAAGTTATTCTTGGGATACAGGTTTCTCCTTAAACCCTCAAAGAGATAACCGTCTGCATTCATAATGTCATCACATTGCTTAACAATTTCACAATACAAATATACATATTTACGTAATATTACTCAAATTTACAAGTAAGTTTTGAGGACCGTTCCACCAAACTTTTCATGTATATTCTGTGTTTGTCCTGCAGTTGGACTAAATTGAAATCATTTATATAATTCTTCGTTTAATGGACCGAATATGATGAAAAAATTATTAAACGTTTATTATATCGCATTTGTTTTCTTCGATGTTCTAACCATCTTTTCTAAACTACTTCCAAAGGGAAGAGTCATCAAGGATATATACCAATCTTAAACTGATTCAAATATTTTATCAACAAAATACAAACACATTACAGAATTTTATACAGCTTCTCAAAACTTAACATAAAATATGAGTCATACTTTTTTTTTAAAAGGCAAATAGGTATCGATTCCGTATTCTTTCTTTACGATGGGTTGGAATTGAATGATTACATCAATGAAATTGTGTAAGTTATAAGTTCTACAATACACATTTTATATATATTAACCAATTCGCCTAAATTGGGAAATCTGTTTCCAATGAGAATGTCATTCAAATAAATCATTCCAGCTCTGTATTATTCTAAACGAAAGGAAACTTTCCTGTTGCGTCTTATTTTCATTACCCCATAAAATAGCATGTTGACGAGATAGTTGTTACCACTTATTTTGCAGAAAATACCAAGATTTTAATAGACACTGATAAAAAAAAAAATAGTATTTGGCACTATAATGTTTAGACGATTCTTAGATTACAATTTAAGGACACTATCAGTGATTTGAATTCAATCAGAAAAAAACGAAAAAAAAAAAAAAACAATCACTCAAAATCAGAGTTTGCATGTCGGAACTAGTACTGGTAGTCTAACATACCCTGCAAGTGATACAGCCAATCGCAGCCTAATAAAGACCAAAATACGGTATTTAGTCATAATTGCCCAACGGACACTTTCTAAAACACCGTAATGAATGGGAGGTTAATATCTGCGAAAATGGTCTGTTTTCTTCCTTTTCTCTAAATTTTTCATTTGGAAACAATTCTTATAGGAATGTGTAGAGTGTAGAGAGTTGTCCTTCCACTTTTAAGATATTCCCCACGACACAAAATAGCAAATTATTTGAACCCTTCGGCGTGAATCCAATGATAGTCGTCTTTAATTCAAGAAAAGAAAGGAAGTTCTCCAGGGATCAAACAATGCTCGTACGATCCTTTCCATTAGGAAACCATTGTGGTGTATTCCAGATTTTTATCATGTTTATATTAAAGAGAGCAAATTTGATATTCCAATTAGGCACATTCCAACCACCAACATTGCCACATTCACCCATAATGCTTTCTTTTTAACTTTTCACAGTGGAACATGCGAAAACTATCTGTGCAATTTACCGTTTTGATATAATAGTTGAGTTCCCTGCAGCATTTATTTAAGTGTGAGAGTTGAAGAGTTTTTATAACCGCTTTTTTTTGCCAAAATATGAGTTTTATTGCTTTCTCCGACCATTTAAATGTTTTCCACTACTGATTTTTTTATCAATTGAGATCATCCGCTACTTTTTATCCATACTGTACTGAAATATTTACCAGCTGTCCCCATGATGACCCGTTAAATATGCAAATTAGGGTGCCATTAGCTGGTTAAAAAAAAAACAAAAAAAATACAATTTTCGATATATCTCAACCCAATAATGGTGATAAAGGAAACAAATAGGTGACTGGACCTATGTTTGAGGGTGCAAAGATAAGATGGGCAACATTTGTGAAAAAATTGTTTTTAGTAATGAGCGACCTAATTTGCATGATGAGTCATAATTGGAACCATCTGGTATTGTCAAAATGGTGCAAGTCTTGATCTTCGGACCCTCGAAAACTAGGTCTCCAGTCAACCTCATGGGTTCATTTATCAACAGTATGCTGACGAGATATCGAAAATGGTATTTTATGTAATGGCGATACATTTGCATAAATTGCATAAAAAGGTTACGTGGGACACTTTTTGATTTTTTTAACATAGCTAATAGTTTACCCGAATTTTTCTGATATAGTGACATTGATTCGAAGTTATTTCCAGGGGGGGGCACGAACACCCCTTACACCACTAGATTAAAGGGCGTTAAGGTTCTGAATGATTCGAGGTTGGGGATATTCGACAAATAAATATGCAAATGAGATAATTAATATGCAAAACATCAGCCGTACTTCGGCTTTATTTTTTAAACGGTACATCGGTATGCAAGATTCTCCACTGCACGCACCGAAAAACCAATATATGGTGCGTCATTTCTTCTTTGCCATTTTAACGTTCCTGATACATGCGGCTTAGATTATGCACATGAGCTAATTTAAATATGCGTCATTGTTGTACTGATCGTAATGTACATCGGAATGCGAAATTCCTGTTTCCTACATGCAAACGTACTATACCATACATCGTGTGTGTGAATCATAGGGAGGGGGAGTGGGGGCCGGGGGTGGGGCGTCAGGGGGAAGCGGGGAGGTGGGGGCACGGAATGGGGGGAACGGTCGGGCCCCCCGGGGGGGGGGATCGGGGCGCCAGGGAAGAGGGGAGCAGAGAGGGGCAGGTGGGAGGGTTGGGAGGAGGCAGGGTGGGGTGGGGGGGGGGTGGTGGCATACTGGGGGAAAGCGGTGGGGTGTGTAGTGGAGAACCGGGGACGGTGGGGTGCGTAGGGGAGCCGGATGGAGGGGGTGTGGGTGGGAGGGATCGTGGTGGAGAGGTGGTGTTAAGGGTGGGATGCGAAGGAGAGGGGTCCCTGTCAGGGAGGGGGGAGGGGTGGCCCGTCGGGGGAAGGGTTCTCTTGTGTCGCGGTGGGGTGGGCCGGGTGACCTAATGTGACCATGGTGACCCTTATGTGACCATGGTGACATTGTGTGACCTTAAAATGACGACCTTGGTGCTTGTGAATTGGTAACTTCTCATGCTGAACTTGTGACACCCATGTGACCATGGTGAACCTCCTGTGACCTTGGTGACATCATTCAACTTTATCCCATTCACAACATCGGTCTGTCAGGGGTGGGCTGCGAAGGGGAGGGGTGGGGTTGGCAGGGAGGGGGAGGGGTGCCGTTGGGGGAAGTGTTAGTCGGGGGCGGGGGGAAGGTGGGGTGGGGGTGGGTGGGGTGACCTCGATGGTACCTTTGGTGACCTCATGTGACCTTGGGACCCCATGTGACCTTTGTAACACTTCTCTCCAGTTCTCTTTCGAATCCTCATTTGCCAAACTTCATATTTTAAAGCCAGCAAGTGATCGCCGCCAACAGGCGACCCTTGGGTTCGAGAAACAGCCCTTGTTTTATTAGTTGAACCCAAAAATTCGGAACATTGTTCTAATTGATTGAATATTGTGGCTGCCTATATGACCGCAGAAATATTTTCCATCATTTCATTCGTATTAGATTGCACATACAATCTTACCTGGAGACACGGCACACGTATGTGAAACACTAACATTTGAGTTAATTGATTCAGAGGAGCTGAATATCACAGGGGCTTTATTAAGGCAGTTTGTTACCCCCCACCCCCTCCCCATCTACAGAAAACATTTGGTAGGTTAGTATGGACCCTCTATATGAATGTATTGTAACTCAAATCTCAATTTGTACAGGGGCAACATTTTAAAATTGAAAAATTAAATCTTGATTTATTTTAAATGGCCCCGACCTTGAAATTATTGCCTGAGGAAAGAGGGGACTCTATTGAGGCCTCCCAAAAAGTATACAAAAGTCTAATTTTGATTATGTTGAATGTTTACTTTCGGAGTCAAGGGTCAAAGAAGGTCAACACCAATTGAATAGGTACCCTATGACCTATTTGTCGCATAACATGATTAACTATGTATTTGACACATTAACACTTAACTGACTTAACTGCATAAGGGGGACGGGGTTCTATAGGGACCCATTTTTGTTTTTCGGGCGGCGTTTTTTAACGCTGCAATCATATTGGTTTATATTTTGGTCCAGTTTGTTAAACCTTTTGTGGCGTGCATTGGTTGCAAAAAAAATCAACTCCATCGCGTCGTTTTTGCGGTTCATGGCATGGGTCAATAGGAGCCCCCCCCCCCCCCCCCCATTATGCACTAATGGAAGTGCCCATGACAATAATTATAAATCTTAATAGAGTTTGTTGATTCTGAATTTTCATAATGCATCCACCTAGGGACATACAAAAAGTAATAATTAATTTAAAAAAATTTCTGGAATTGTATCCTAGTGGGCAACTGTGCTCATCAAATTTTATTATACCTAGGGCGGGTTTACTGTAGGAACATTGGCCCCCTAATACAAGTAACCTAAAAAATATAAAATGTCAAGAGACATTTATATTTGTGCTTTATATTTAATATAGTTATCCTTCACCAAGTAACGGAAGTGCAAACCCTTATGCAGTTAAGTGTTAAGTCTAGATGTATGAACAAACTTTTTTTTACCAAAATGGAGCAACTCCGAATTGGCCCACTGGCAAATGGAAAAATGGAACACGTTTACCATTTTTAGCCATTTTACCCTATTATATACTCCAAAACCAATGGGTCTAGATGGTACCAAACTATACATTCTTTGGAATCCTTATGCGACGGACCGCTATGAAATTACATTTCACCAACCTGTCGGAGGATTTTAAAAGTTGACCCCTTGTGTAATCTTAAATTGGCGCCTATTAAAGTGACACACCCAATTGTGAGAGTACTAACTACGTAGCATTTTTTTATAGAGGGTGGTCCATACACTGTAAAAAATTACAGGTGCAATTTTACAGTAAAAATACTGTGAAAAAATTACAGTATTTGACTGTTAATTGGAAATACAGCAAATACTGTAAAGTTTAGTTCATTCAGGCCCTATATGGACTCAATTTAAAACAGTAAAAGCCTTATTCGAATTATAATTGAGCATAACATTATTATACACAATATGAATTTTTTCTAATTATACGATTAAGTACGAAAAAGTGACAGGAAAAATACTGTAAATTTTACAGGAAAATTAATGGCAGTAATTCTGCCAACAAAATCCGTAAAATTACAGCTTGTACATGCGTTGTCATTAATTTACACGTTTGATGTATAATTTATAACAAAACTGTAAATTTAACAGTATATGTACGGTTAAAAAACTTTGTTGATAGGCATACAAAGTTAGGGTGGTCGTCAGTGCTTTCTGATTTCCAACATGTACAAGTTTAGAAGTAATGTCACAAATATATATGGTGTTATAGTTGTGATTACATTAAATAATTTTTTACAGATTTATACTTTAATTTGTACGGGTAATTTGTTGGCAGGAATTGCTGCCAGGATTTCCTGTAAAATTACAGTATTTTTTGTTTTTACAGTTATCATTACTAAATCGACCAAAGGTGGTCAACCTTTTATGTAGTGGGGGTAAACGATGACGTTGAAATGGGTCCATTTGCTTTTCTCTAAATTTGCGGGGGGATATAGTTCTACGGCATCTTCGAGCCATTATAGCTATTATTAATTTTGCAGTGGTGGTGGCAGCATTTTAAGATTCCAAATATTTCGTTTAAAATCGCAACAGGTAAGGACCATAATTTCTGACAGTCTGATCTAGTTTACTGAAATTTAGGCATGCCTTTGCCAATCTCATTCTTTTTGGAAGGGTCTTGTAAGACTTGCCTGACTGAACTCTCACACAGTACATGATTATTCGGGACCAAAATTAATAATGGCAAAGGATGATAAAACTATTCAGTCTCGTCTGATGATTCCTTCACGTTATTTTCTAAGGATATATTGGAAGATATGCATGTCAGGTACTTCCAAATGTCTTGCAAGTGGTTTCGAAGGTCCAGGACATTATAGTCAGTCTACAATTAATATTTTGCATACATAAAGTATGAGACCTATAGCTAACAAAGTAGTGACTTATAAACAATTTTCCAAAATTTGAGTATCTATTGGAGAATATCTTTAGTTAGAAATCGAAAAATGAAAATTGAGAAAACCGTCCCTAGAGAAGACCGATTGCTATCGTAGGAAGGAAAGTTAAACCTTACCTTTTACTTCGGTATTTTTGGAGTTATCTTGTCTGAAAATTTGCCAATTTTGCGAAAATTGAACATTGAGAAAACCTGTGTTTTAGTAAAAAAGTGACTTTTCACGCCATTTCAAGCTGTCTCTTTCTCAAATAACTTTATCTTTTGAACTTCAAAATTGAGTATGTTGTGCAAGTAATGAAAATACATCTTTATGCACTATTGAATCAAACATATTTTGTCTCAACTCCAAAAATTAGAAGAAATTAAAATTTCATCTGGTCTAAATTAGCGCTTTGTTTACATTTTCAAATATTATTTTTTGTTTTTTCTAAGTACATTAAAACACGCGCACGCTTCATTACGCAGCAAAAATTCACCGCGCGACGCGATGGTGCGCCTTGCGTCTGACGGCGTGAAATGTGCTTAAATTCCCACCGTTTAGTCCAAGTGGTTTTTGTGACTTTAAATGGTCAAATAGCTGTTTTAAATCGGCAAAAAATACAGCTCAGGATTGTCTGCAGTTGATAACCTTTGTTGGTAACTATCGAACAAACACATTTTGATGTTTTAAAATGAACTCTTTTTTTTTAAAAGTTACAAAGTTTAAAAACAAAAGCCCCATGGTTGACACTTGCCCTTAAGAGAGTCACCAGAGCAGGTTTTTTACTTCCATATTTCTGAAAACTGCTACACTTTTTGAAAAACCGTCTGTACACAAATACTAAAATCACACAATAGATTTCAAAAATAAGGTCAAACCCTAAGACTAGTTCCTCTTCAGCGTCAAGGCAAATAAGGTAATTCTCCATAGGACTCTGTACAAAGTGAAAAATGGTGGTCACAAAAGTTATCATAAAAACACTGCCCTCTATAGTTACTGTCAGTGAATAATGCTAACAACGCCAACGGCTAACATGGCTAAGACATAGTCTTACGAGCCTAGTTACAAAGTAGTTAGTAGTTTGCAATGCAACCCTAAATATACGAGCAAATCAGACGGCGTGACACATTCTTTAATCGGAATGACGTTTTCGTTATGGACCGCTCTATTTAGTTTGCAGAAAAGTTAGTTTGCAAGGCAATCCTATTTATATAGGAGCAAATCAGACGCATTCTTTAATCGGAATGACGTTTTCGTTACGGACCGCAGTCAGGGATTGGAGGATACATGTGGCGGCGGACTGTCCGAGAAATAAATCCAACAACTATAGTATTGTTGTCGTCGTCACTGTTGTGGAACTATACAATTTAATGGAAGGATTAAGGATATCCCCTGAATTTTGTACCTCAGAAGTACTAATTATGATTTTTTGCACCTATGATGATAAAAGACCTTCTCAGGTAAGTGTGTGCCCTGTTTTACGAGTGAGGATAATATGAAACAATTTTTATTAGCTCCGAATTACCGCGAATATTTGCGAATTCTTTTTTCTTTGGGGCGTATTCATTTACACTGCTACAGGTTATTGTATACGGAAGTGCTTCTACCGTGATGCGAGTACGCCCAAATGAAAACGCTCATCACGGTAGAAGTTCCTTTTACTAAGAAGGGTGTACTTAAATTTAAGTTAAAAAGGTGTAGTAGCAGCACTGAGCAGATTTATTGAATTCACAATACAACTCAGAAAAAATTACTCGCCCAAGTTGTTGCTAATGTCCTAATACAAATCATCTACAGTGATTTGCAAAAAAGGCTTAAAGAAATAAAATATATCTACAATTAGCTTTCACATGTTGAATAATGGCGCTAGTATTGCCGCTGTCATCACTGTTGTGGAATTATACAATTATATGGAAGGATTTCCCCTGAACTTCTGAAGAATTGCTAATTATGAATTTTATGCATCTATTATGATAAAAGACCTTTTCAGGTAGTATGCCTGGCTTGTTTTACGAGCGAGGATAATATGAAACAATTTTTATTAGCTCCGAATATTTGCGAAACATTTTTTCTTTGGAGCCTATTCATTTACACTGCTACACAGGTTATTTTATACGGAAGTGCTTCTACTGTGATGCGAGTAGGTCCGCTACGCCCAGATAAAACCGTTCATCACAGTAGAAGTTACTTTCACTATATGTGCCCAAGCCAAGCATGCAAGTGGGGATGAATTTAGACTTCTGCCAGCACATCCTTCAACATGCAGGGATATTCCGCTGAGCCTGCCGAATTCAATGGGTTGTGGCACAATACAAAATTCTTTCCTGCAAGTCATTGAAAAAAAAAAACGGGATGGGTGCGCAGCGGATCCGATGCGGAATAAGCAAATTCAGAATCGGTACACAAAAAAAATAAAAATAAAAAAACAGCACTTAAATTGAAAATCTTTACATTTGATGTAGTCCTAAATTATATTATACGCATGTTGTTTCCTTGACTGATTTTCCATTCATGCTTAAAATCTGATGATTTTGAAACAGTGATTTCTTAGCCGTTAAAAATCACAATTTAAACATACAGCACAGGGACTGACTTTTAAAATAAGGTGGTGCTCGGTACAGGCCTACAAAATTCGCGGGACCGCCGGTCCCAGAAAAATTTTCATAGCCGCAGAAAAAGTTTAAGCCTAGAAAAATTATGGGGGGGGGGGGATTTTTTAAAATTTGCAAAAATTGCTCAAACCAGGGGATATAGCAGATTCCCAAGGGGAAGCTTTTAAATTGCTCTCTACAAGGTGCTTAGGAGAGCTGTAGGAGCTATAGCTCTCCTCGCTAAAAAGTCAGTCCCTGAAAGTGAGTCGCCCCCTGACTGTCCGGTTATTTCTTTAGAATGGGTACGCGCACGCTTATTTGATGATTACTAGGTGCCGGAAGTGGGAGGGGGGGGAGTACGACTGTGTTTTAGCTATTAATTTGTTCAGAATCAAATTGTCAGTCATTATGTGCCTTTTAGGGTCAACATAAAACGGTTTTAAGCATGAGCTGTGCACCGTTTAAAATTGAGCTTTTAATTATGCTAAGCCAGAAGCCACAGCCAGGCATCAAAGTTTTTATAAATGTATGGATTTTGTGTAATAGAGCCTAGAGGACTGTTAAGATACCAAAATTCTTGATTTGTGGACATATGGGGATTTTCAACATAAGTGGTGTATAACTTTTGGAGACCCTGGGGTCAAAATTTAGAAGTACTTTTATGGTATTTTCACTAAAAAAGTACTCCACAATGATCAAATTGTGAATTATTAATTTTTTGAGAGTTATCTTGTCTGAAAATTTGCCAAATTTTGCGAAAATTTGAACATTGAGAAAACCTGTGGTGTTTTAGTAAAAAGTGACGTTTTCACACCCCAATTTCAAGCGGATCTCTTTCTCAAATTAACTTTATTTTTGAACTGCAAAGTTGAGTATGTTGTGCAATAATGAAAATACATCTTTAGGCACTATTGAATCAAACATATTTTGGTCTCAACTCCAAATTAGAAGAAATTAAAATTCAGATCTGGCTAAATTAGCGCTTTGGAATTTACATTTTCAATATATTTTTGTTTTTTCTAAGACATAACAACAACGCGCACGCTTCATTCGCAGCACAATTCACCGCGCTACGCGATGGTGCGCCTTGCTCCTAACGGCGTAAATGGGCTAAATTCCCACCGTTTTAGTCAATTGTTTGGGAATTTGTGACTTTAAAATGGTCAAATAGCTGTTTTTAAATCGGCAAAAAATACAGCTCAGGATTGGCTGCAGTTGATAACCTTTGTTGGTAACTATAGAACACAGTCGATGTTTAAAATGGTGCCAAATCAGAAATTTGTGTAAAACAAAAGCACCAGGTTGACACTGCCCTTGAAGAAGGTCCCAGATCAGTTGTTTTTTTTACTTCCTATTTCTGAAACGCTACACTTTTGAAAAACCGTCTGTACACAAATACTAAAATCACACAATAGATTTAAAAATAAGGTCAAACCCAGACTAGTTTCCTCTCAGCGTCAAGGGCAAATAAGTATTCCTCCATAGGACTCTGTACAAAGTGAAAAATGGTGGGTCACAAAGTTATCATAGAAAACACTGCCCTTATTAGTTGTAACTGTCAGTGAATATCTAACAACGCCACGCTAACATGGCTAAACATAATTCTTACGCCTATTTACAAGTAGTTATTAGGTTGCAATGCCCAAACATGAAAATAACGAGCAAATCAGACGGCGTGACACATTCTTTAATCGGAATGACGTTTTCGTATGGACCGCTCTGGATTTAGTTGGCAGAAAGTTAGTTTGCAAGGGCAATCCTATTTATCTAGGAACAAAATCTACGCATTTCTTTATCGGAATTACGTTTTCGTTACGGACCGCAGTCAGGGATGTAGCTACAGTGGGCGGACTGTCCGGAAATAAATCCAACAACTATAGTATGTTGTCCGTCATCACTGTGTGGGAGGCGGTATACAATTTAATGGAAGGATTAAGGATATCCCCTGAAATTTTGTATCCTCAAGTACTAATTATGATTTTTTGCACCGATGGTGATAAACAGACCTTCTCATGTACGTGTGTGCCCCTGGTTTTAAAACGATTGAGGATATATAAACAATTTTTATTAGCTCCGAAAGTTACCGCGACTATTTTCGATTCTTTTTTTCTTGGTGGGTGCAGTAATTCATTTACAACCTGGCCTTAAATTTTTCAGGTTATTGTATAGGAAGATGCGTCTACCGTGAATGCGAGTACGCCCAATTAAACGCTCATCAGTGATAATTCCTTTTACTAAAATGGTGTACTTAATTTAGTTAAAAGGTGTAGTAGCAGCACTGAGTCAGATTTATGTGAAATTCACAATACAATCAGAACAAATTACTCGCTAAAGGGGGGGGGGGGGGGGCCAAGGTTGTTGCTAATGCCTAATACAAATCATCACAGTGATTGCAAAAAAGGCGTAAAGAAATAAAATATATCTACAATTACTTTCACAGTTGAATATGGCGCTAGTATGCCGCTGTCTCACTGATGTGGAATTATACATTATATGGAAGGATTTCCCCTGAAGATTGCTATTATGAATTTGATGCATCTCTTAGATAAGACCTTTCAGGTAGTAGCACTTGCCTTGTTGTACGAGTCGAGGATATAGGAAACAATGTTTGATTAGCTCCGAATATTTTCGAAACCTTTTTCTTGGAGCCTATTCATATTTACACGGCTTACACAGTTATTTTATACGGAAGTTCTTCTACCGTATGCGCGTATGTCCGCTACGCCCAGATAAAACCGGTTAAGAGGGAAAAGAAAAAAAGGAAGGGGAGGAGATAGGAAGAGAAAAGGGAAAGAGATAAGGGGGTTAGGACGAGGGTGGGGGGTGAGAGGGAGAGGGAGGTATTGAGGGGGGTGAGAGGAATGGTAGAGAAGGAGAGGATAATTACGCGGGAGTTAGGGGACGGGAAGGATAAGGGGTGATGCTGAAGCGAGGGATCGAGAGAGAGGGGGGGCCAATTGCCCAGATGCAGGGATAGTGAGGGGAAGAAGTAGAGGAAGCTGGGATGAAAGGGGTGCAGAGTTTTGGATCAGAGTTAGATAGGGAATAGAGAGGAAGTTAGGGGGAAGGAGGCGAAAGAGTTTAGAAAGAGGGAGAGAGAGAAGGGGGAGGGGAAGTGGGTGGTTAGGGGCATTGGAGAGAAAACGCAGGAGGGGGGGGGGGCAGGGAGTTACGAGAACGCCGAAGAGGGTGCTGGGGGGGGGGGGGAAAGGGGGGGGAGAGGGGAGGGTATAGATGACGGGAAGGGATGGTGATGGGAATAATGGACAAAGGCGGGGTGAGAGGGCGGTAAAGGAACTATGCAATAGTGATGAGGGCGCAATCTACAAGTTAGGTTTAAAGGGGGGTAATACAACAATGTCGGGGGGGCACAAACGTACAGTAGGGGACTGCTGATTAACAACCAGAGGAGTATAGGGAACGAGTGGGCTTTAGGAGCTAGGGGAAGGAATGTGGGGTAGGGGGAACCACAGGGCATCAGGGTGAGAGAATGAGATGATGCAATGAACAGGTATGTAGGGGGGAATTGGAGGGTTGGAGGTAGGGGGAAAAGGGAAAGTTGAGAGTTTGGGAATTGAGAGTGGAGGAATGGAGGAGAATGGGAGGGGGAAAAGTGATAAGAAAATAGAGATGCGGTGGTTGTGGGGATGTGAAAGAGAATAGGGTGACTAGAGGGTGGACTGTCTAAGAAGGAGAAGCTGATGGGCTAAACCAGAGTGCTGGATGTTGAGGGGGTCGTTCATCACCGTAGAAGTTTCTTTCACATATGTGCCGCAATCCAAGCAATGCAAGTGGCGATGAATTTAGACTTCTGCCGCACCATCCTTAACATGCAGGGATATTCCGCTGAGCCTGCCGATTCAATGGGTGTGGCCCAATACCATCTTTCCCAAGTCCTTGAAAAAAAAACCGGATGGGTATCGCAGCGGATCCTGCACTAAGCAAATTCAAACGGTACACAAAAATAAAAATCGGTGATGAGCAGACAGCACGTTAATTGAAATCTTTACATTTGATGTACATGTAGTCCTAAATTATATTATACCATGTTGTTTCCTTGACTGGATTTTCCATCTCATGCTTAAAATTGATGATTTTGAAACATGATTTTCTTAGCCTTAAAAATCACAATTTAAACAGGTACGCACAAGAGGGACTGAGTTTAAAATAAGGTGGTGCTCCGGTACAGGCCTACAAAATTCACGGGACCGCGGGACCGCCTGTCCCAGAAAATTTTTCATAGCCGCAGAAAAGTTTAAGCCAAAAAAACATGGGGGGGGGAAAATATTACAAAATGCTACCATGGATATAGCAGATTCCCAAGGGGAGCTTTAAATTGCTCTCCAACAAAGTGCTTAAGGAGAGCTGATAGGGAGCTATCACTCTCACTCCCTTAAAAGTCAGTCCCTGACAGTGAGTCGCCCCCTGGACTGTTTCCGCGGTTATTTCTTTAGAAGGTACGAGCAACGCTTATTTTTGCGATTACTATGTGCCTGGAAGTGGGAGACGACGTGTTACTTATTATTTGTTCAGATCAAATTGTTCGGTCATTATGTGCCTTTTTAGGGGTCAACATAAACGGGTGAAGTCATGAGCTGTGCACCGTTTAAAATTGAGCTTTTAATATGCTAGCCAGAAGCCACAGCCAGGCATCAAAGTTTTTATAAATGTATGGATTTTGTGTCATAGAAGCCTAGAGGACTGGTTAAGTATACCAAAATTCTTGACTTTGTGGCAACATAATGTCATTTTCATCACATCAGTGGTGTAACTTTGTAACCCTTGGGGGCAAAATTAGAAGTACTTTTTATTTGTTTATTTTCACTAAAAAAGTACTCACAAATGATCCATTTTGATTTATTACTGTTTTGGAGCTTAATCTATTTGCAATAGGTGTAATTTTTTGGAAAATATTGTGTCATATTGGGTAAATTTGAGCAAAAATTCAATTTTTTTGTGAAAATCCGTTGTTCCAAATTGTAACATAATTTTTTCAGCAAAAGAGTTACTATTTAATTCAAAGTATATGTAGTTCAATATTTACACTGCTTTTTGACTAGTCCGTGGTGAATTCCATAAATATTTGGAAGGGAAAGCCAATTTTACGGAAAACCATATCAACTCACACTTTTATTTTAAATATGTTTCATGAGCCAATCCCCCTCATGCTCCCTACTAAATCTCGTCAATGAATGGTTACTTCCTGACACATTGGCAGAAAAATCTGTACATTCTACAAAGTTGAATTTTACACTTGCAGTCGTTTCGAAGTGACAGTTAAACATTGTAACAATGTTTCGGAAGTGACAACGATGTACCATGGCTGTTGTTGATAATAATTGAGAAAAATACTATTTTTCATTGCAACCCCAATTCATTCATTCTATTCTAAGGAATACAAATAACGTCGCAGGCACACACAAAACAAAATTCAAGGTGATATACTGTATTTACGTATTATCTATGTTGCAGGGAACTAACATTTTGTATAAAAATTTACAATCCATGTTAGACTCCTTGTGCAAAGTTCTTCAATGTTTACTTCTTGAACAAATTACACTTTTAATAAATCTTTTCATGTATAAAATTCTTAGAACTTTGAAAATACACAATCGTTTCGGAGGTGACAAAGTCTGTTGACAAATTGTTTTCATGACCTGGTGATTAATACACAGAACTCTGTTATAATTTTGGCCTTTTAAACAGCTTATTCATTCTAGTTTTCAAGAGGAAGAATTCCTTAGGGTGACCAAGAAAAGCATGCAGGACCTGTATTACAGGAGGTTGCAGTCCGACAGATGTTACAAGCTGTAATATAACAATATAAGCAGAATCACTTTGTGTGCTCACTGTCGCGAGCATTTTAACTAAAAACATAACTGGCATAAAAACATCGAAACTTTGTGTTGACGCTATTTCCATGGCCATGATTTGTCATTTCGGAGGGCCATGATTTTCATTTCGGAGGGCCATGATTTGTTAAAAATATCATTTTGGGGTTAAGCATTTTTGTTAACACAAATGAGAAAGATTTATTATTCTCATCTGCCAGAACCAGTAGAACTTAATTGCTCCATATTTATATCCAGTGTCCTTTTTTCAAGCTCATTTTCATTTATGTTTTCATTTCTTGATTTCAGTTTTACCAGCCATATTACCATTTAATAGCAAGTTTTGTTTCTAAAGATGTGAGTGTTCTACAGTGTTAACATTAAATAAAAAGATGCTGCAGGGTCATTGAATGCCAAAACTGGGAGTTCACCATCTTTGTTTTGCTTTCATTTTGCCCATGCATCTAGCTTCTTGATTTGCCAAGGTCACAAGATCACCAAAAAAATCAGATGTTCTATTCTTATGGCATCCTTTCAAAGTTTATGGTGAGCAAAATTCAGTCATTTGGGTTGCATCAAAACAATTAATGCCATTCCTACCTGTAAGTGAAGACATCTGCTGAAATTCTAACATGCCAGCGCATTACCTGCTTCATTTGATGATCATGTGGGCTGGCCCCTCCCATTGATCAAGTGAATTATGTTACCTGTACTAAAGCTTCAATGGTGATCCTTTAATTTTTCTAGGGAATCACAGTGATTATTTCTGTAAGAGTTTTTTAAATGCTCTGCATGATTGTATGACCGTAGGAAAAATGCCCTCCTTCAAAGTTGGAATCCTTAAAGTTACACTAAATACCCCTCCCAACTTTCTTTTTGATTTTGTGTTTTGATTGTACTTTGAGTAGATTTCGACTTTTGCATCGTTATCAGTAACTTAAGTTATTTTGAAATTTTGCATTGCTTTAAATGCATTTTTTTCCTCAATCTTATTAAAATGCTCGTCAGTACATGCATGTATTAAAAAGATCATGCCTCAGCATAATTAAGCCTAATCTTTGAACTTTATATTGTCAAAGATGAACTAAGCCAGACCTATCACTGTACTTTGTTGAAAAAAGGAGTTTTTGACTTATTTTAGTCCTAAAACATATATGTCTATAGTCCTGCATATAGACACTTCCTTTTGTAAATCAGGACCTCTTGGAGACTATACCGATGTATTGAACGAGTTTGCCATAATAAAGAAAGAATAAAATAAAATGATAGGGATTGATACATTTATCTGTTGTAAATAAAATTATGGCAAATCATTTGGTGGGGGCAAAAATAAAACCATTTAGCATTTAGTAACAATAATAAAGTCTATATATTTCTGTAAAGATACTTCAACTGATAAAAAAAATCAAGTCTTTGTGTGAACTAGCATTCAGGTATTTTTTAAGTGAACTTCTTTTATATTGCGACCACCTTAATTAATGGAACCTAACGTTAAAGGAGGGCATAAAATTTAGATTTCTTTGCCATGTATGATGGCACAACTTTCAATTAATACATTTAGATCATTTAGAGACCCTTCAGCAGCATGGATCAATAGTTTGTGGGTGTCCCCACAAATGGATCCGTAGTCTTTCACATGATGAGGGCATTTTCTACAAATCAAATTGTTGGTATTGTCATTGCACCAGATGGACAACAGACCTACGCATACAAAGTCATTTCTGATTTACTTGCGAGCCAAGCACTTTAAAATAGTAGTTTTTTCATTTGTGGTCAACGTAAATTTATAATCTAACACGTTTTTAAAGCAAGCAACAAACAAAATTACAACATACTTTAAGGATAATCCAATTACATAACTTTTCGCAAGAAAACTAGAGGTCGCTGGTAGCTGCTATTAATCGCGTCCATGGTCAAGTTTGGTAATTTTAGTGACTTTTTCCACATGGGTCCACCATTTTTTGGCCTGTATGCATACATGTAGAGCACAGCAGTAATTTCATACAAGGTAGAATTCTCAAGAGTCAAACTTGAGTCAATCATAAAATAAGGGTCAAATATAAAGCAACATACTATCAAACAACTTACGGTCTAGGGGCATTTACCATTTCTATATGTGGGTCAGTGGAAATACGCACAGGCATGCAGGAATACATTTGAGTATTTTTAAGACCCTACAGCAGCAGTGGTCCCTGCCAGTGTGCCCCTGAAAATGAATTTAAATTTTTACAGTACAAGGAGAACGTTAAAGGAAAATGTCAAAGTTATTCCTGTTTCTGAGTTTTACACCCATGGGTAAATTATAGCCCTGTGCTGATTTTAGTTGCTTAAGATTTACATTTTGTTAAATGATACATTTTTTTAATATTGCCAATGCCAAATGACTGAATTTTTGTCCAAGTTTGAAACCTTTATGAACCATTCTAGGAGAACAAATGGAATATATGTGATTTCTGTTGGTGATCTCAGCTTAGAATTTAATCCACCAAGAAGTCATGGCAAAACTCATGATGTATGGTGAACTCTTTGTGTTGGCATGAAATGACCCTGCAGAATAGTGCCTAACGCTAATTATTATAACAAAAATATTGTATGGTGTTAAAACTTGTTACTTTGATAATTAATGCAACACAAGCTAAGGGCCTTGCAATAATGTTGGATACGCATTTAACAAAAATGTCACCTCCGAAACACAATGATTAGATTGGTTTATTTTCTCTAAAACCTGCACAACGTGTTGTTTTGGTCAAAGCTTATACCTATTTTATTATGCTTAGAGATTTAAGAAATCATAATTTAGTTAAACAACAAACAATTCAGCACATTCTGTCACGAAGACATGTTTTATGTGTCTGGCAGTCTATTCCATGGCACAAAAAGTAACAAATAACATGAATACACTGGTATTATTCCAATTGATCCAATCTGTATGTTATAAATCATTTTTATCATTTGAATTGTTTCTTTCCAAGGTAAAACAATCACCAGTCAAACACAATAAGGCCTCCAAGCTCCAAATGAGCAATTTACCTTGTTAACAAAATTATGGCATCTCCGAGACAAACTCAGTCTTAGGAAATTTAAAGTTGACTTGTGCAGCTCCTTGGGTGAGTGTCCATCCTATCATGAGGAGCAATCACTACTATCCTACAACATAGATATCGGCAGCAAGAGATTTCTATTAACAAGTAAACTGCCTATTTTTAACTTAACTGTTTCGGAAGTTGACAAATGTGTTTTCGGAGTGGACAGTGCTACGGAAGGAAGCAGTGTTTGTATAATTTGAATATGTTTGGTGTATTTTTTATCAACTTTTATTCAAGTAAATTTAAGGCATTTCAACCATTTAAAGAGTTCAAACATGGCCATTTGATCTCTTTAAAAAATAAACCTATCAGTTCATTGTTGCGGAAGTGACGAAAATGTTAACGGAAGAAGTTGAACATTGAATTTGAATTGCGACAAATCTTAAAGAGGCGAAGGATCAAAACTCTTTTGCAACTAAAGGCAAGTCATACTGGTATTGTTGCAATCCACCAAAAACAGAAGAATTCTTATTAAATATAAGGAGTAACAGTTTTGTTAGAAATAGACATCATTTGTTAACGGAAAATGTCACCTCGAACGCTGATTGCAACGACTGTCCCGAAATGATAAGCAGAAAAATGTGAACCAAAATACATTATAGGTTGGACACTTGTCTATAATATAAATAAAACATAAACTGGGACTGCCAATGTCAGGGAAAAGGAACAGGCTTTGAGAAAAAATAGATGTAATTTGGAGGTACAACCAAATTGCCAAGTTTTGACCACCTAAATGGCACCCAATGCCAAAGAAAAGTAGGAGGTACTTTAAGCCAGCTGAGGCTAGCCCCTATTTAGGATAACACACTGCAAAATATCTTTGAAATTCTTCATTGATTAGTAGATACATAGTCATAAGGTGGTCAACACGAAAGTTACACCACGATTGTGAAAAGTTGCCATATAGTGGGACATTGATCCCGTCCCATAAGAACTGGCACTAGCTTTGTCTATAGGGGCTATCGTATCGGAAGCAGCCAGAGCAACCTCGGGCTAACGATTATCCAAACTGCAAACACAGGTTCCTGATCCGCCATAACGATCGGCGGTACTCCTTGCTTTTTTCTTTACAATTGAATTTGAAATTATCAATTTTCAACTGGGCAAGACTTTGACATCATAATGTTCCAGTTCAAGTTCGTTGCCGACAACATTACAATTGTGTGTCACGATTTAAAAACTACAGAAGTTACTTGGACATTAAAATTAATAGCAGTCTACAGAAACATACCGTAAACAGGTATTTCTACAAAATTAAAGGCCATCCAGCTCTCGGTTGATTCAAAAATAAATAGCCGGGAGTGGACGGACATCACATCGCGGTGAAAACAAAGGGAAAGCCCCAGGGATTCCTATCCGCGGGAAAACAAACTGCGCAATTGTGTCTTAAAATTACAGTTGTGAGTCTGGGAATAACACTCAATCCGGCGAGTCGCTAAATCAGGTGACCTCGCCAAAATACGGCGATTTATATTGCCAAATTCGGTGAGGTTTGCTAGTTTTACTATAAATTCAGTGATACACAAAGCGAACGATTCTTCACAACAAATTATTAGTCAATTTTAAATACAAATATCTAAAATCTCAGGCTGATCAAAAATTTTTCCATCAGGTACTTTTTCTGTCGATGACTTAAAAAATTGGGGATTTTTTAGAAAAGAACATCACATTTTAGATATCACCATTGCCAGAAATCTCCCAGTTTCATCGACTTGAGGAATTTAATTCCATTTCCATCGAATAAATATTGTACCCAATCAGTGTTATATCGCATATTTGAAAATTTTATAGGTTTTAATTTATTTCACATGTAAAATCACTGGATCTGGAATACATGTTTCTCTACTTGTAAACGGTATGCAGCAGTGTGAGAGGTTCACAGACAAAAAATGTGGAAAAACCTTGAAAATTGGGTAAAATGTCAAAATAGCTGACAAAAGGAAAAGCGAATTGACCTAAATTTTTTTATTTTGAAAAAGAGGAACTCCCACACTCCTGGGCTATGAAACAAAGGGACAAATTATTTAATTTCTGAAAAATATGAGTAACTCTTGATTTCTCTCTCACAGTACAGATCTTTTACGGCAATATAGGACTTACGTAAATGTAACTTTCGGTGACCTCTCTGACGAGGAGGACACCCATGACATGGACCTTCGACGACGTTGATGATCTGCCGTCCAAGGACCCCATCGTCAAGAACCTGAGCAGCGAATTTACTGTGGAGCCCACACCCTCCAAGATCCTAAGCAGGCAGAGTGTGTCCCACAGCAGGGAACATATGAAGGTTTCTTCGCATCAGGCCGTTTACGGAGGAGGAAGTTGAAAGCGGGGAATCACAGGTTTGCAAAGTGTTACTTTAATTAGGCAAAACTAGATAACCAATCAGTGTCTTAAGATGTATCTGTTGATGACTCCTTTCACACATGTACCATTGCAAAGTGAATCGGATATCACACACGATGCTTGCGTATCACACATCAGTAACTACGATAACACCTTGACTTTATTTGACCGCTAAAAATATTGCTTTTTATATTGGCAATCTTTCAGTTATTCCTTAAAAACTAATGTATCTTTTGGTTCACTTAACTACCTTATATCTCAGGAAACCATAGTCCTTCAGTCAGAAAGCTGCCTCGTCATGCGAGCGCCCAAGGACAGTTTTACCTTCAAAAGCAGCCAGCGCGGATTCGGAGACGACCGCACAAGTTACTTTCACCAGTAATATTTGGCCAAGAAACGAGTTCAGAAAGGATTGTTTGACGACACCATGCTGGCAACAGTAAATGATTTTGGTGGAGTGGACAGAACTGCTTGGTTTTACCATGGTGTGACCAATGCCGGAAAGACGTACACAATTCAAGGTAACCTGACAAACCTGCACACTTGGGTTTGTAAAAAATTGTAATAAATTAAGCCGCATAATGAATCCAAACAGAAGAATTCAACATCGCCAAGATGGACCACATCTAAAAGCTGATCCGGTGTGGGTTTCAGTTTGAGTTTTGTTTTAATGTAACGGCAATCATGAATTAATTTTTCACATTTAAGATGTCTGATTTGACTCTTTTGATTGTCACATCATAACAAAAAGAATTGTTTACCTTTAATGCATGAAAAATAAATGAAAACTTTAATCCATTTTTTCAAGAGCTGCATTTTTAAACTGAACATGCAGGTGCGATGGTAATGGGGTTAGGTCACTGAGTTATTCTTCAACTCCAACGGTGTGGTCAATTTTTAGAAAACTTGCTTGGTAACTATATAAAAAATTAGATTTTTACTCAAGATTTCATGTTTACATGTGAAACGTTAACCAGTGACATGATTGGAACATAAATTTGAGAATTCTTGGCTCGTCACCGCCTGTTAACAAACCCATGAAACGGTGGTCTTAAAATTTGTGGTCAAATGTCGCAATATGTTAAAGGTGGGTGACCCGATCGGCAACCTTGTTCCTTTGAACTTTAACCATTTGGAGATTTTTGGTACGTATCAGAAGAAAGTTCATCATATCTTTCTCAATACAACTGTCATTTTAAGACCCAGGAAATGTTTTCTTTTGATACGGATATGACCAAAAATGTCTCCAAATATAACTCAAAATTGGAATTGGATGTTTTTGGTGATATACTTTCATGTGAGGAAGCAGGGTTAGAATTCGGCGAGAATCGAAAATCGATCTCGAAGATCGTAACCTGATTGGTGGAATAATGTCGATTCTCGTAAACTATGACTTACACACTGTAGTGAAATTGATGATTAAAACGTTCACAATGGTCGCACACCCACATTGTGGTATCCATAGTTATCTGTTGCTACTTTGCAAACCTTTCCTGGAATTTTTTCACAACACAAAAACTAGGTTCCCCACACAGGATGGCGGCATCCTGGCACGAGCCCTCGACGTGGTCCTTGCAATAGCATATAAGGACGTCATTTCAACAGCATAAGGCTCAAACCACGCTACTTCTGTGATTGGTGAGTTGGGCGATAGACAGTCTTGAAGGAAGTAGATAAAAGGAGGGTGCTTGCTATGTCAGAACGCGACACTCCCAGCAGTGAGATAAAACATGTGTCTTCTTGCGGATATGGAGGAAAGTATTCTAGGAGTGGTAAACCGGGGCTGTCTGGCTCTAACGATTTACAAGTGGTTAAGGGGCAACAGCAGGATTTTTTGACCAATCCCATAATGCATTGGCAAATGTGCGTATACTGTACGTCGTGTTAAAACATGTCAGTACTTAATTTGAGAAAAACGACTCTTACTTCAATTTTATTAGCTTTTTACTTTTTTATTTTCTTCTTTTGCATTTAATGCTTTCTTCTCCCTCATTTCCTGGTAGGATGAAAGATTCCCGGGAGGAGCTTCCCAGAATTCCCCACTTTTCCCTGCCATGTGGGTGTGCTTCTACATTTTGGTAGTAGCCAAAATATCCCATTGGCAAGTTAGTGGAATTGACCAATGAAACATCACAATTACCCAGTATTGCGAGGTCAGTGTAGTAAGCGATACTTGTTATCTAAACTTCAAAAATTATAAACTCATTGTATAATATAGTGTTAAGTTCCAACTTCTTATTTACCAACATACACAGAAGGAGACAGCATGGCAGAATCGGACACGTCCAGAGCGTCACACTATTCGACATCCACAGAAGAGTCTGTTCGTCAGAGAGTACACAGACAGTAGCAAAGATGGAGAAGGTAAAGTCTATGACTGTATTCTCTAAGAGAGTCTAACTTACACCCAGGTTATCCTCTTGATTGGACCTTTTTCTTTGGATGTTAATTGGTGCGTTATCTTCTTCAGGCAATGGCTGTCCAACCCATCCCAGAGGAATTCTCTCACACATACACTTTAGGAATATTCTTCATGAATGGGCTGTTCCAACCCATCCAAAAGGAATTCTCTCACACATAACACTTAGAATATTCTTCATGAAGGGCTTTGCCAACCGCATCTATGAAGGAATTCTCTTACAACATAACCCTCATCATATAATATCATGAAGGGCTGTTCCAACCATCTGAGGAATTCTCTCACATATAACACTTAAAGGTGTATGTGAAGGGAAAAAAATCCACACCATGGGGATAATCCTTAATCCTGTCTAATCCTCGGTTTAAAGTTAGACTTCCCTTGGAATATACCAGTCTAAAGAGCTTATTTTGACTATACTCTGTTTCACCTCGTAGTGGCAGTAGAGTGGACCCGCAAAGCCCTGGCACTGCACCAAAGTGCGGCGTAATTACAAGCGCCAACATTCGACAGTGGCTGTGATGTACTGTCATTTTGTGAACTCTAATGTAGCAGTGGAAACCGCGGCTTAACGCCCCTCCGATGGATGGGATGCTTTCAATTCATTTGCCAATTCTAAGTGAACAATGAGGAGAGGCGGTATTCTGTATTAATCAATAACTGGTATACAGATCAAACCAGAACTGAGTACCCGAATAAATCACAGCAAGCGACCCCACGGGATTCGAACCCGGGATTTTTTTTGTAATTGCGGCACAGACAAGCACCCTAACCACTTGGCCACGCTCCCCCACGATGAGGAGTATAGAGATAGGTGACTGCAGTACATCTGCAGATTTTGAGGACTATTTCATGACTGAATAGACACAACAAACATACATGTTTTGGTGTACGATTGAAAAAAACCTACTTGTTTTTACCAATGTGCTTAGTGTCAATTAAACAACCTTTACATTGTTAAAATTTTTGATTTTTTTTTTTTTTTTTTTTTTTTTTTTTTTTTTAAAATTACAATTCTGATTGTATGGAATTTCCTCCTCAGACATCTGATAAAACTGGAAATCTAATAGTGTTTGTGCAAAATGGTTGCGAGCCACAGAGGAGACTGTGGTTGACCTCTCGACCAGTATTGTCATAATACATTGTGAGTCAAAATGAGGTTCCCCAAATATCCTGATTTTTTTCTTTCAAACTTTGCAAGGTAAGCTCTTACAATTTAATACTTCAAAAGTACATTTCCATACCTTTCACAGGAATTTTGAATTTTGCCTTTGTACAAGATCCTATTGATTTGGTATGAAGCGCAATTTTCCCGTGAGCTACCTAGTGTGCTTTACACACTCTGGTGATACTGGTCATAATGCCCCAATGAGTATAACACAGGCCATTTTAAGTTGGTATAATGCAAGCAAGAAGTGCATTATATTTTGCTGTTTAGAATTCTTCAAGGTTGGAATGAACTCGTTTTTAACTATTAACTAAGGCAAAACAAAAAGATATTCAAAAATACCACACAAAAACCGGTTTCAATTTATGTGATACACCTTATTTGGCTACAAGGTCAAAGGTCAGACTTTTTTTGGAACAATTTTTACTTTCATGATAAATATTAATAATTTTGTGCTTCACTGTGGTGAAAATGCAACAAACAATAAAGTTCTCCTTTGCCGATCTCGTTTTGTGGTCGGTGGGATCCTGGTTTGTGAATTAACACTGTTCACGTCATGTTTACTCATCTTCTATTGGTTTACCTCTACTAAATTTTTACACGCGGCATTTCGGGCGCCCTCTAAAAATGATGGCCATAAACTTTAAAATAAAAAGCACAATCTCAGGATTTTTGACATGGTGTTTAAGAAGTAATTATTTGTTAATATAAAGTATAAATAATATTCTAAAAAGATTACAATATTTTTCATATTTTTTGATTCATCGGGGACAATCATTTTGACTCACCCTTACATGTAACATCATTAGCTATTTTAAGCTAATGTAAATTTTGCCCTTACCGTAACCCTAACTCAACCCTATAAACGCTAATTCTGACAGCTTTGACCCAGTCCTCAGTATTGCTAGATTTTAAATTGGCCAGCTCAGCCATTGCCAACCACAGTACGTAAGGGTTTTAATTTTAAATTATGCGTTATAGGACTGTGGCTATTCCGTGCGAGACGGAAATATTCGTGTCAATATTACATAAAACCTTTGCAAGACAAAAGTTATGTACAATTTATAGAACCTTTTTCAGGACACCTAATGTGGACAGCAGAAAAGCAATTCCTATGTGACTTTCTGCTGGTAACACAAAAATAGAGCCTGCACTTTGATGAAATTTATGCAGTTTTTATGCCCTTGTAATGTTTTTCCAGGTATCTCCAACATGTTGGAGGACATTCGCGCCCGCATTCCAGACGATACCTCCGTCGACGTGGAAGCCCAGGGTCCGATCAAATTCTCCATCTGGGTGTCCTTTGCCGAGATCTACAACGAACACATCTATGACCTTCTGGATCCCATTCCGAAAGGAAAGAAAGCCAGACGTCAGGTGTTGAAACTGGGAAGCGACAAGAATGGATCTATTTTCATAAAGGGTACGTTAACTAATGTGATGGTTGTGGAATTAAAGAAATAATAGCACATTTTTTTTTAAGAGCACCCCCAATTTTTCAAAAAATTTGAGATTTTTACACGGTTACATTGGTAACTGGCTAGTAAACTATACTTGTGAATGGTTAAGCTCGAAAATGTCTGTCTCACAAACGAAGGAATTTTGTAATTAGAATAATTAATATCGGAGATCTCCGATAATAATTCAACGGCTGCTGGAAACGGCCTTCCAATGTGAAATAGCCGGGAAATAGTGCCATGTACGTGTCAATGCTCATCCATTAGTTGTTTTATTGGTTTAGGCAAGTCAAGTTAGAGGTTATTTTCTCGAGGTGGCACTATTTCATCATGGACGGACATCATTTCCAGCTCTGCCTTTAAGTCCAATCTGGAATCCCATTTCTAATTACAAAATCGCTTATTTTAAGATAAATACGCATTTTTTAGCATTCTCGTTCGCAGGTATAGTTTCCTAGACAATTACTAACGTAACTGTGCCAAAATATCAAATTTGAAAATTGGGGGGCGCTCTTCAAAAATGTGCCATTATTGCTTTAAGGTTGAACAGACGATGGTTTTCCTTGCCTAGCATGAATTTGGTGCTGTGTAGGGATTTCATTTCAATAGGAGTTGTTAAACCATTCTTCAATACCTGTTTTGTTGATATCAAAACATGCCATAATTCATCAGATGTAACTTTTCCGTAAATTTCTGGATTTCCGGATTTTTGGCCATAAATAAAAAACAAATCCGGAAATGTAAAAAAAAAAAAAATTTCAATTTTTTGAGATCAAAGGTAAAACTGCATAAACAACCAAGTTTTAAGTACCAATTTATTTAGAGAAAGGGTCCAGTACCCTAAAATCGTGTAAGAAAATATGTTCTGCGGACCTTCACCGGATGCTACGCTAAAATTTGGCCTTCCCACCGGTTCGAATTATGGATTTTCAGGAAATGGGACTACTCCTCTGTTACATCTCTGATTCATTATGATTTGGAAATTGTGCTATTCGCATCTTTGTGTCGTCTGCAAGGAGTTGCAGGAGGCACCTACCTACCAGTACTCAATTCTGTCTGACCGTGTGCCCGTCTGGCCATGTTTTCAAAGGTTAAAGCTTAAAAGAAAGTTTCACTTTCAAGTAGTAAGTCCAAATGTTACAGAATTTGGGTCATGGATGCCACCTGGGAACCTGCATATGACAATGTGGTCAAGGGTCACATACCAGGGTCAAAGAACATAGGTGGTCAAGTTATAAAATAGTTGAAGGAAATGTTGGATCGCGAAAGAGGCGACACTTGTGCGTTTTTGAGAACTGCTTGTTCTTTATTAAGCACCCAGCATATTACGCTGAGCTATTCCCCAAGTTAATAGTGAATGATAGCCAGAGAGAGATAATTTCTATTAGTGCAATCATTTTCTAGAAAATATGATTCAGTGAAACCCAACTCAAGAAATGGTAACTTCAGTGAAACACAACAGCGCCCCCAAATATTTAAGTTATAACAGCATCATTTTTGTAAGATGCCACCCTCAATTTTCAAAATTGATAATCACTTACACTGAGGACTGTTTCCTTAAAAACCAAGGTTGACTGAAACAGCATTTCCTTCTTGAGAAGTGAAATGCCCCAAAATACAAAGAACACCCCTAAAAAGAAATGGACCGTCCCTCCAAGTGATCCCAGGTCACACCCTGTCGGCCAGTGATCCTCTCAGTTACGTGTGGCCCCTAGATAGAGGACGGGTGGTCACGATCGCGGCTATATTGCTACTGCCAAATTGAGTTATATTGAATAAGAATGTGTCTTTTGCGATATCTAATACTACTCCAAACTACCTTGGATATATAAGGATTATTATACTAAGAAGAAGCACTCTGTGGATGGCAAAATACACATGGATTATACATCGACTGAGAGGTTCTGGTGTTGTATCTTTTTTTACCGCCATGCGGTCAAGTGATACATTTGTGCGGGAAAAAGGTAAAACAAAGGACCGCCATTTGCGCTGCTTGGATGCCCTGCTTGTTGTGAGCCTGTTCTGTTCTTTGTGGTTTCTACTTCACAAAACAGTCATAGGGTGAGGGTGTCCTTATTTATATATGCTTGTTGGTCAGTTAATAAATAATATGGTTGAACACTGGACTTAGAAAAATTTCTTTAACCGTTTGGACTCCAGTTACCGAGACGGTTTCGTAGTCCCTTCGTTTTCGGGCGGAGCCCTCCACGGCACGCTTAATTTTTCTTATCTGTTTTGGACACGCGGTAATCCAAATCTGGCTCGCCCCGTTATGTCCGTCGCGAATTGCGCACGTTGTTCCCGCCTACACATCCAATCTTCGATCCCCATCTCTTTGCGTATTACAAACCGGCAATTCTCCCGCACCGACCGGTGCATGCCTTTCTGATTGGTCTATCCGACGCCCATTGGGCAGCAATAGAGCTCGGGTATTCTTACGTTACGCCGAGGAAAAGGGGGGGAGTTGGTACTCGGGCTCCGGTAGGGGATCTTCCCGGGCAGCCAGGATGATCTGAGAGATCCCGAAGGTGGGCAGCTTTCGGCTGCTTCGGCAGCGTGTTTCTCGAGGCGCCTCCCACGGGAGTTCGGCCGTCAAGCACGCAGATACCGGCCGCTAGCTCGCCTGGTTTAGCCTGGGGGCTTTACCGGTGCAGGCTAGCGCGGTTCACCCTGCCAATACCCAAGGGGTTGCGGCGGCGGTGAACGCTCCGGTGGTGGTGACAGTGGTGATGGTGACGCCCCGGTGAACGGGGTCGATCCATCGTCGCTTAGTGTCGATGCCTAGCGTGGTTGTAGTCCCGGCGTCTTCGGGCGCCCCCGGACCCGAATGCGGGAGCTGTCACCACGGGTATAGTGTTGTAGACCCACGGTGCGGCTACGGTGACCCTTCACGGGCTGCCGCAGTTGTCATCCACGCTCACCAGGCCTCGCATGACTAGCCTGATCGTCCTGAGATGCCACCCAAAGCTGGTACCGTATATCCGTGCCGGGACCGGTGGGCTGGTTGTGGCGTGTGGTGCTCCGCCAGGGTGGCCCCGTGACGGCCCCCGCTGGACACCCCGTCAGCTCCGGGCCTATCATGCGGGTACACCTTCCGTGGGGACAGGTGCGGGTTACCCCGTACCAGGTACTTGGTGGTCCGCCGTGGCGGGGCACGGTGGGTGCCTCCGCGCCGGCGCTCTGCGGAGCGCTCCGTGCGCTTGCTCCCCGAGGGGCTTCGTACCCGCCGAAGCAGACCTTCAAAGGGTTACGCTGCGCCCCCCGTACGTGCCTACCCACCCAGTCGAGCTGGACTGGCTGGGGTGGATCAGTTGGTATGGTTTTTCAACAGGGGCTCCTGCTTGCGGGGCCCCCCGGGATATGGCAAACCTTCGGGCCTCCACAGTCGGCTGACTAAAGCCGTTGTACCTGGTGCTGTCGGGGTGGCGGCTACGCCGCTTTAGAGACGTGGTTATCGCCCCGCTGCTGCAGAGACTTGTCACTTTTGTCGAGAGTGGCGGTGCTGCTGCGGTGGCAGCTGGTAACGGTGCATGGCAGGGAGGTGTACCCGTCCACTACCCATCGGCTAGCGTACTGGGACTTGGGGTTGTACCCCTAAGCATTCTCGGCAGGCCCCCCGTCGGGGTCAGGCGGGTGCGCCGGGATGGGGGCCTAGGCTGCCCAGTCAGCGCCAGTGGGCTTAGTCCCCGTGGGAGGTTTTGGTGTGCTGGCCCAGGTGGCGTCACCAGACCCCTCCCCTGTCCTGCTCAGTCGACGGTGTGCCGTTCCTCTAGGACTCTTACCGGCCGCCCAGACTTCTGAGTTTCAGAAGTCAGCGCCAATGAGGGAGACTCCGGCTCGGAGGCATCCCACCCTGTCGGTGTTGATTCTCCGGACCCGTCTCGGCAGTCAAGTCGCTCGGAGGGGATTGAGGTGGACTCTCTCCACGCGTGCACTCCTGCCGTGGCTCAGCAGGGCTGCCGACCAGAACGGATTGCCTTGCGGCGCCGGAGCAGGTGCGGATAAGTTGGGACAGCTGGGATCTCGGCTTCTCTACTTACAACCACACTAGGGTGGGACGAAAAATGCCTTTTTTCTCGGATCCACTGGGAACTCCTGGAGAATTTACCTTGGGTATATGCTATTATAAACCTAAAGTTTAGTAAGATCGAAGAATGTTTCGGCTCCGGGCGTGGATTAACCACCGTTCCCTATCACCTCCTGTACAAAAACCACATTTTTGCATGTTTTGCTCACATTTTGTAATAGTATGAATTACCTTGCCTTAAAAAGGTATGTTACCCTCGATAGATCATTAAAATGGTGTTATGAACATATGAGCATGAATGCATTGCAAAACACCCCACCCCCCCAACCCAATTGATCCACACTATGCAGATAAAAGGAAATGACGATTTTGTACCCCTACCCCTCTTAAAATAGCTTCTGTAAAACATGCTTTTCTTGGTTTATAACTTGCTTTCAGATTTTTTACAATTATTCAATGCAAAAAGGAAGATTATGTAAAAATTGGGACTGACAAAGCCATCCAGATAGTGGGCTTTGTTTCTCATTTTTACTATATAGGATTGAAAAGGTGCAGTTCAAGGACTTACTAAAATCAGGCGATTTCACTGGAATTTGCTATTTATAGAATCCAATTTGAGGTACATTGGTTCATTACAAGGATCCAAAATGAAATGTGTGGTGTTCATGCAGGTGAACCCTTGCCTACTATATCAAACCATAAAAGTGGTTTCTTTTTTAATTTTATACCGTTTCAATATCAGTACACTACACCCCTACCCTTAAGGGAAAAGGGCTTGAATTACCAAAGCAAAATTTTAATACTTTCCTTCATAAAAGTCCTTCACTGCATGATCGTGCTTATTTAGTTGGCCTTGTTTAGCACAATGTATCAACTCTCATTTGGTAGCAATTATTAACCACTTGATACAGAAGAGTATTACTATGAGGGCTAAAATTCATGTATTGCAATAAACTGCTATTTAATAAGGTACTTTTTAGGGGTATAGGGGTAACATATTGAGAGAAAAAAAAACTTGATAGAGTACAAAAAAGGATTTATTTTAATGGATAATGAAGAATGATATCACAATTTTACATTCATATCATTTGAAGGATTGTGTAGAAAGAAACCACCAAAACATGGCAATTACGTTTGGTACAGCCGTATAGGAAAATGCAACGCAGATTCTGACTGCCGGGTTAAACATGCTTCGATCTTACTAATACTTCGGTTAATAAAAAAAAGCATATTACCAAAAGGAAATTTCTCAAGGGGAGTTCCAAGTTCCAAGTGGATCCGAGGAAAAATAGTAAGTAATTTTCGTGCCCACCCTAACCAACAAGTGTACAGTGCGTTGACCCTTCCATCAGACGTTGGTCTGCTGTGGAAGCGGTCCGGTGAAGTGCAGCAGAAGGCCGCAGGGTTTTCGGTGAAGTCTTTCACAAGGTGTACCGTGGGAATTCAGAAGCGAAAAGGATTCAAATCCTTGCGGAACGACTTCCACCATGGAACCCGAATCGGACAGATTACTGTTCAGGGTAAGGCCACGGGGCCCCCGACTGGCTATCCCGTATTGGGAGGATCAGTTGTGGCAGCTGGACCTTGGCAGTGGTCTACCGTGGTACGCGACTCGGGGGTCTTTCGCCTGGTACGCGCCCACGAACTCCAGGTCCTTGTTGGGCGAGGATGGAGCTGTTTCCGGAGACCTCTGATGCTTGTCTGGTCCACGGCTCGCATGGTGAAAGCAGACAGAGGTTTCAATGGCTTTGGCCACATCGCCTCTGAGCTTCCTCGGGCGCGAGAACGCGTTGCTACTCGCTTCGTTACCTGAGCTCCGAACTCGCTTCGGAGGTCTCGAAGACCCAAGCCGGCGACCCGTGGAAGTTTCTCTTCGGGGACCATGGGGACTCATTGCTTGCTCAGCGGAACGGTCGGAGTTCCGAGCAGGCGCTCAAGGAGGCCCAGGCGAAGATCACCTCGCGAGATAGGGCGGCCAAGAGAAGAAGAAGTCGAAAGCGTTCTCGCTCTTCTTCTTCTGACCGTACCGCCAAACAGCCGAAGCCGCACCACCCTCAGCCACCCCAAAGAAGCCCGCTGCACCCGCCCGCTTCTTCTCAGAAGCCAGGGCCAGGCCTAAGACTCGTCCCCCTCCCAAAGCAAGGCGCCTGGGAAGGGAAAGTGTCTGGCGTAAGTGCGCTATTATTCCACGACTGGTAGTGCTTCCCACAAGCCAATTCCACATTTCGATTCCACTAATTTTGATAACGATGACCATATAGTTATGACTGTACAAAAAAACAGGCTAGCCCGTCCACTACATTAGATGTCGTTTTCACTACTTAATTATACATGTGAGTGTGGTGTATGGTACTTGAGTGCACGCCGCCACCGTGGAGATCGATACGTTCATCATTATTTAGTCCAATTACGATTTGTACAATAACCATCTCCCTGTGGAATAAAAAAGTCCTTGCTTGTGACCGGGTTCTGCCTCGTGCGTGTCTATCAGTTATATCTGTGCATGACACCTAAAGACGTGTGTGGTTTGAACATGGTTTTATAAACATTACGTTTTAATAACTTTCTGAATTTCACCCATATAGCACGTTTTTAACCCTTCTGGGCGAAGGGCAGCCACTTTAAAAAATTGGGTGATTTTTGGGTGATTTTATTAATAGCTGATGCATGTTGTCTAGGGATAATTTCTCCAAATGGTTTAATGGGTTTGAGGTTTTGTTGAGTGAATAATTGGGCCTCAAATATTATGATATTATCACTAATGACAAATTTGTATTTGATAAAAATGCCAAGTTAAAACAAAAAAAATGAGTAAATGGTGGTCGGAATTTCAATTTTTAGAGCAATTTTATATAATGTCCATTTCCATGAAATAAAAGCACTATCACTAAACTGGTAATTTTTTGTATTGTGTATATGAAGTATGATATTACATGTCTGCAAATTGTAAGAAGTCATGATGTATTGGACTTGAGTTTTGATTTTTTTTAGGACTCTGTATATCTGTAATGAATATTTTCAACACATCTGATAAAAAAATAAAGGCTATTGAAGAAAAACCTAACCTTTTCCAGCACACTTGTGTTTACCCAGTAGGACTGTCATGACTGCGTCTTAGCCATCTGCACTAGTGACAACCTGAAACTGAACTGGGGGGGGGGGCTTGTATGGTACTGCCCTGGCCAAAAGTAGGTACAAATTAGTATATACCTAATATGTACTAGTAATGTACGCTAATATGTACCTATTCAGGTGGCCCACTTTTGGAACATAATAGAATACACTTTAGATACAAATTAGGTACATTTACCCTTGAACAGTTGAATAAGCACGGTACCTATATACTAATATATACTAAAATATACCTAATGTAGGTTATGCACCTAATGTTACCTACGGCATGTTGTACCTATAATGTATCTAAATTATACATATTGTCATTTTCATAAGTGCCATGTACCTAAAAGTATATATTGGCATGTACCTAAATTAATACCTACCGAATGTACCTAAAATGTATCTAAATTATACTATGTGTTTCAAAAGTGGTCATGTAGCCTAAAATGTATCTATTGGCATGTACCTAACCTTAAGACACTACCAGAATGTACTAAAATTTATCTAAATTATCCATTGGTGTTCCAAAAGGTGGTCATGTACCTAAAATTTATCTATTGGCATGTACCTAAAATAACCTACCTAATGTACCTAAAATGTAATCTAAATTATACCTATTGGTGTTTCCAAAAGTGGTCATGTACCTAAAATGTATCTATTGCCATGTACCTAAATAACCTACCAAATGTACCGAAAATTATCTAAATTATAACCTATTGGTGTTTTCCAAAAGTTGTCATGCACCTAACATATGTATAGTACATGATGTACCTATGATGTACCTGCCTGTACCCAAGGAGGTGTTAAGGTAGGGTTTGCCGGTTCGAATCCACACAGGCACACGTTTTTTTTTTAACACTTGCGTGCGCTGGTATCTCCAATAAAAATTATAACTATGCTTATCATTCACTAAGGAGATCAAAGGCTACCGCCTACCGCCGTACTGGGTATATTTTGTATCAGGACAGTGATAGAATATTCATCGCGTTACGCACATTACATCATGGTCGTTGACTGCAAATACTCCCTGATTTCATTTCCAAAGAGGGTATGATTCATTTGTTTCACGCGTTGGGCATTATTTTTTTTTGTTTTATAATACTTTTTTATGGAAAAATATTTGTTTTTAATAAACATCATGTTTTTATATCCATAAATATATTTTTAAAGACTTAGTTGGTAGTCGTTATCGGTTAAGCGTCCATCGTCACTCTGATACGGTGATTACCATGCGCTAATTTTAGCCCCATATGGGTCGCCTTCGGCTTCACCCTGCATGGGGATTCGCGCATGGTAATTCCATATCAGTGCTCCACTTCACCTGATAACTAATAATCCTTGTCTAACCTACAATTTCACAAACAAATATATAATCGTATACTGTTCTGATGCTATCTGCGATGAACTGATGAACACTGTTAGGTCCTACCCTATAGATGATACCTAGCGCTCCTCTGCCAAGGCCTGGTTTGTTAGCTCAATTGGTAAGAGCCGGTCCATGCTGGAAATGTGGAGTTGCCGTTTCGAGTCTGGCGGCGCCAAGCACACCTGGTTTTTTCTTTTCAACACTGGCGTGTGCTGGCCATCTCCAGGGAAATTTTAATAAATATTCATCCTGCCAGGATGTTCCTCAAAATCTAATGTTTACACAATAACAAGGTCTCCTACAGGCCCCTGATTCAAAAAGAGTTTACTCATTTTGTTGTGGCTTTGTAAAAAATCTTAAAAGAATCCATCGTAAATTTAATGTACATTGGAAAGATCATTTCTGAGTTTTTGAATATCTTGCATAAAAATATTTCTGAATTTGCTCTGCCAACGTTATACTCTTTGAATAAAACACCAATTTTCCCAGCTGCACACATTTAGGCAACTTAATTGCAGCAATTACTATTTAGGCCTAAAATCAAAGTGTTGACATCACATTTCGACTGGTTTGCAACTTTATTGTCAAAATGAAAAAATTTGGTTTTATCTCATTCTTAGAGTACTAACCATAGCAAATTTTTTTTTTTTTTTAAATCAATCAAATGCTGACAACATGTAAATGATAATATTATTCTTGGATCGCCCATGGTCTCTTGCACTGTTTTCGTTTGTGGTGGACTCCATAAAAGAAACGCCCTGGTGCAATGAGTGCATGTTATCAGTTCTTGAGCAAACATAATTACAATCAGTCTAATTTCATCATAATTAAAATTTATTGCCCTCTTTGATTAAGGGGAAAATGGGGTTGGAGGGGCTACAAATGAATATTTAAAATTTAAATTAATGCAAAACATACCTTTTTTTGTTATGACACCAATCGGAGCGTCCGTCAAATTTATGGTCGAAAATGGGTCGCCTTCGGCTTGAAATTCGCAGCTTAGGAAACATAAAATACATAAGAATACACAAGACATTTCAAGTGCAGGCACATTTTCGACCATCCTTTTGAAACGAAGCCTCCGTTGTTGTCAAACAAAAGCAAAAGACGGTACTGTAGTTTTCCTCCTTATTTTAAATTTTAAATGTTCATTTTTTAGCCCCTCACTCCCCATATTCCCACTTAATTGAGATAATATCATTGCACATCCCAACTGATATAATTTTAGAAGCAATTATACTAGAAGATTACATGTTGCGCAGTTGTTATTCACTGTGATTTTGCGATTCCCTGGGCTTCCTCCGCTTTGTTTCTTTTCAACCGCGATGTTGAACCAACCCGCTCCCGGGCTTTGAGTCAGGCGAACATTCTATCCCAGGGAGTACTAAACGTCAGAATTAACAATATTTTGAATCACACTTTTTCGGGATATCTTTAGTGAACCAACAAAAAATGAGAAAAATTATGCTAGTTGCCTGCAAGCTTGCAGTCCCCTTGCGCAGCCCCCCCCCGCACCCCTTCCCGCCCCCCCACACTTATGACTCCAGTCCAGCTTATCATCACAGATGAGCTTGGCTGCCTCGACATAGTTCTGCTGAGGATAACCTTTTTGTCTTTCATTCTCATCTTTTAACATTTGGACATTATCGTCGGTTTATCAGCTAACGTAAAGGTTTGCCGCTGTACATGGACTTGGTATCAACAATAAGCAAATTCCAAATTTAAAGTCATCTGACATCGTCAAGATTTTTCAAACCTACCTCAACAGGACTCGTAGGCATCTTACATTACTACAGAACAAGAATCCACGCATTGTTTTCATCCAAACGGCGAAAAAGTACTAATTCGGATAATTTTCAACGCAAGAAATTATTACTCCCAAAACTGTCATGATGAGTGGTTGCCAGTTTCGGAGTTTGCGGGTCACAGGTCGCACGGTTCGTTTGGTTGGTCAACCAAACAACAACGTTGGATTCTTGTTCTGTCTCTGTAGATCCTGATGGGGTAGTAATATAGAAAATCTGACGATGTCAGATGATTTTGAAATTTGGCATTTGCTATTTGTTGATACCAAGTCCATGTACGGCGGCATAACCTTTACGTTAGGCTGATATACGTAATTTCCAAATGTTAAAAGATGAATGAAAGACAAAAAGGTTATGCTCACAGACCTAGCCTTCGACATTCACAATTAACCCTTTTTTTAAAAAAAAATACTTACACTTAACAGAATGGGACGACGTGAGCCTAGCATGACTAGTCCTTACAGTAGGCTATGAGTCTAGGGTATGATGACTCAACATGGCAGTTTATTCCGTTGATGCTGCCGATTCATAGGGTGGTGGCACATACTAAATTCTTTCCGCTACTGTCAATCCAACACTGCAATGAATCGACTAAGCTGAGTTTTTACAATTTTTGTAGGGTTTTTTGCACTGGCATCAGGCCATTTTGCACCGGCATCAGGCCATTCTACAGCGGCCGTTAGCCGGCAACGATTTCGGATTTCAAATAAATTACTATATATGCCCTCGGTCACCTCAGCCTCATTCCAACTCAGTGCGAATTTGTATCGGTCGAAATGTGTGTCATGCGGAAATCAGGTTAATAATTAACACTAATTTCATTTAACCGCAATTATTTAATATAAAGCGTAAAATTGGATAAAACTCATGAAATAAAATAAATATCAAGGTAACTTTCATACGCTATGAATATGGGAGAGCGGCTCTCTCTGTAGTAGCACGTAGGAAAACAATATCGTCGGCAGTACTGAGTTTATGGGAATTTGTGAGGGATGCTAACTTTAGCGAGTAAATTCATCAGTTTATTTAATAATTAAACATACTAACTCATCTGCGCTTGGAGAGTTGTTTCTCTTGCTAATGGTGGTGCCTTTAAAACTGTTAATTTTTTGTTTTTTGATCGCAAAAAATGAAGGTGTTTTTCTCTCCAGTCCTGCCAGTGCAAAATTCGTCACGGTTTGCAAAGGTGGAGAATTTGTACATTTTGATGTTTCACTAGCATTTTTGTGCCTCTTTTATGCAATTAGATTTTTTATTTTGTTTCAATGAGTATGTTTCTAACAAGTACAAACCATAATCAGAATTCCCCAACACCTATTGTAAATTTTTAAATTAAAAGTGTTCTGAGGCTTTTCTTTAGGGCATGCTTTTTAACCTCGCCGAATTTTTGTCACACAATCCCATTTTTTGAAATTTGCGACAACAATTTTTTCCTTCAAATGATCATTTCTTTCAAACTTTACCCCCACCACAATAAAATAGACATTTTTCTGAAAGAAATTGAACAAGGAATCCAAAAAAAATACTCAGAAACATTTGTCAGGTGAAAGGTTCTAATGCTACATTTATTTTACATGAGTCCAATGTCAACTGAAAGTACCCATGGTTATAATGTCAAAAAACTTATGTGTTACACCTTATCTGATTTGATTGTCATTTTTCTTGCAGCTGAGACTTAGGCCTTTCAAGCAAGATAGAAGTGTGGGGGGGTTATCAACTCACAAAAAATAGATACTTTCTCAAAAATGACCAAAATAAAACATGTGTTTTTTGTTGCACTTCAATAGACTTCCCCCATAACCATCCTCCCACAGGGTTTTCTTGGTCATATGAAACAATAAAGTGATGTTCATCCTTTAGAATTTTATAAACTTCTTCTACTTGTTGAAAGTTTAAAATGGTTTGCACCAGTCCTGATGAGCAAGATCAGCAATGATGAGCCTGTGCATTTTAACTCGACATGGTTTACGATAAAAACAAATGTCTAATGTACCTCATCATTTGTCAACCACCCAAATTAAACTTTTCTTCATGCCCATACTCTGTACAGCTATTAACACCGAGTTTTATGTGTAAAGTTCATTACAGTAGTCAGGACATCTTATAAAGATTTGAATGTTTTTTTTTTTGTGTTTCTCAATGGCATGGCACACATAATATCGGTATAGTCCGAATTTGACAAAGTAATCGGTGCGAGATTTAATAAGTTCAATCCCCAAATACAAGATACACTCCTTTGGACTGAAGCAGTATATAGCTTTTGTTATTTTGTTTGTACGGCTGAGGATTGCCTGCCTGATGTTGCTCATATTAGCCTTTGAGTACATTTGTGCCATGGGATATTGGTTTTGGTGACAATTTCATCTACTGTATTTTCTAGTTCTCCAATTAATTTGACGCCATCGGATGCAACTGAAGCAAAAGAATATATAATGCATTTTGCATCTGGTCTTATCGCTATATGGTATTTATCATTTACTAGGTTCAGTGCTCAGTGGTTTTAATAAAATAATACTTGGACTGAATGGATTTCTTACTGTTTTATTTTAAATTAAGGTTAGGCCTATTTTCTTGGAGAACATACGAGCAGGCCTACAATGGCCTACAGCAGTGTATTGTTTAGGTATTTTACAATATAAACATAAAGATATACTGCAGCTCTATATTGTCCAAATTTTGTTGAAACATTGATTTTTAAAGAAAATATCAACATATTGCACTTCAAGGCACTAAAATTACATTTCACCATATAGATTGTCTCATAGGCGCACTAGGGCTTCCCCTCATGCACCGCTTCCTCACCACCCCCGCCTTCGCTTCAATTGAATTGAATGCCTTCTGCCTATGTTCAAGTATACCTCATTGAACTTCCATACTCAATAATTAAATGTTTTCAGCTTTCTTGGATACAAATTTACTGCCAGATCTCTTATATTTCAAAAGATTCATTAAAAACTAAACGACCACAGTTAAAACTGTGAGCTCCACCACCCTTTTTGGTGTCGAGTTCCCAACTCATTGCCTAGACAAAAAACCCAGAAATTTAGTTGCAATCTGGTAAGGCACTTTTAATGCTGATAAAATGTTCCGGTTAATCAATACATAGGAATTAAATTACAAACTGTAACAGCATAAATTTGTATCCTACAAATGAGGTATACATAATGGATGTTTTCAATACAGGAAATATCATTGCAAACAAGTTGATGTTGATCTTGGAGACTGATTCCTCTGTTCACTGTACTGTACCGTTCAAAGATTGAAATATCGCTGCGGTGAAAAAAAATTACAAGTTAAAATAATATCAATTTTAGGTTCGTGTGCTGATGCGAAATATTATTCTAAGTCCAATAGTTATATTTTAGATACATCATGTAGTGAAGTGAAATATTCGAAGTCCAATAGGTTATATTTTAGATCATCTAGCAATAATAAAATATCTAGTCCAAATAGTAATTTTAGATACATTTAGTGCAGATAAAATATTCTAATTCCAAATAGGTATATTTTAGATACATCTAATGCAGAAGAAATATTCTTATGTCAAGAATAGGTAGATTTGAGATCATCTAGTGAATTTAAAATATTCTAAGTCCAAATAGGTATAATATAGATACAAATTAGGTACAATTACAATCAGCCAAAAGTGAGTAGATACAAATTAGATACAGTCAGAATTGTACCTAAAATATTAACCTTTTGAATATTAGATACATATTTGATACATAATAGGTACAAAAATTAGGTACCTGAGTATAGTACCTACATTTGCCAGGGTGGTCACTGGGAAATGCTCCTGTTGTTTTGTATTGTACTAGCAATGAAGCAACCGACACTGATTGAGGGTATCACGCACATCAGTTGCCATAATGCCAATACAATTAAAATTCGCTTGTAAAACACTCTAATTTGATGACTTGCACCACGACGTATGCAATCGCTTTGCAAGCCACGTCAGTGCACATGCGTATCCACCGTACCACGATGCATCAATGAATTGAACACACTCGCAGAGTCGCAGTCTGAGCTGAGGAGCGAGACTCGGTGACCGGCGAACATATTCATAATAATGGACGGCTAGTCTGGTCATACGGTGGGCATATAAATCCAACTGGATTTGTGGCTCAAAGCTAAAATTACTGCTCTAAAACTCGCCTCTGGCGTCACTCGCGATTGTATTGAAAAGGGACTGTTTAATTACTTCATTTCATCGCTTCGATTTCACGACGACGCCATTTTATCTACTATGTTGTATTCATGATCTGGTGTGCCTTGTTCCAGTGTTTTTATTCTATGTTTAGCAAAACAGGCGCAATCAATTGTTGGAATTGCTAAAATGCCCATCTTTGCCAATGATTTTCAAGGAACTTAGCATATACGACGGTCATTTAGGGGGGTTTGGACATAAAAAGTCCTAAAAATTTCTTGCAAACAAAACAAAAAACCGCAACATTATGGCTTCAAGCCTGATGATACGGCAGTTTTTATTGGTGTAAAATCGGACCTTGACCGAGGTGAATGCAAGGATTTACGTAGTATTTTCCAATTGGCCGTTGGACGTCAAGGGCAGCCTCATATGTTAATGACGTCAAACAATAGCTACGACCGAATATTCGGTCATTAGGCACTTTACGTGTTAATGGATTACAGGCTTTAACGCGACCAACAAGTCATTTGGATCGGAAAACTCAACCTCGGAGGCAGGTTAAAGATCGTTGGCAGTAATTTGGGCATTTTCTCTGGTTTGTGCTATCACAATTTTACTATTCATAACAGAAACCCTTAATTTACGGGGTTTTTCATTCCACGAATTTCGTTCTGTTTAATCCGAAAACGGAAGGAGAATTTGAGCTATTTGAATAAAAACTTAATTTATTGGGGGGCAAACATTTTGCTGAAATTTTGCTTACAGTTATGCATGCATTACCCTGGAGTTATAACTCCATGCATTTAATCTTTAAATTCCTTTCGGGTTGCACTAATTGTCGTGATTGTTAACGCTTACGTTGTTACTTTGCTTTATTTATCCTAATTGCACTTTATTATTTTCTTCTAACAACAGTCTGTGTTAGGAATTTAACGCTACATAAACTTTCTTTTACCTGATGAGAACATGTGCATGCAGCGCGGTTGAAGCACCACAACTAGTCGGATCACCCGGCATATCTCCACCGACTTAAACGGCGTTGTTAACACAATGCAATTGTTTGCGCCCGTTTTACGGGGAGGTCTTTCTCCAAAGGTTTTGCCTATTGTTGCGATAAAACATATCACAAGTAGAACAGTACAATCCGGGTCCATTCTGTATAGTAAGAGTTAAGTTTCCCCTGTATTAAAAAGTGGGTATTGTCCATGAGTTCTTAAGCGATTTAATATTTAAAACTTTACGTATAAATGTTATTTATATTAAAAGAAATTCGTAGTTAAATTTAAGCCTATATATTTTAAAAACCAAAATGATTAGTTGTGCAAAAGTTTGTTTTCTTTTTCTTTCCACAGGGCACCTTTCGCACCTTCTGTGAATCTAATATTCTCATATTGACAAGCATATCATGATATTATTACTGTAACATGTAAGGGGTTACACATATATTTCTTCAGAACAAATTATGCTGAACATTGTGTGCAAACTTGTTTGTTAAGGTCGTTGATAGTAACGTGAAGGCCTTACGTCTAGTTTGGGCATTTTCTCTGGTTTGCTATCACAATTTTACTCATAACAGAAACCCTAATTTACGGGGTTTTTATGCCACGGATTTAGTTATGTTGATCCGAATACGGAGACTTGGAGCTCTTTGATCAAAACTAGGAAAGAGTTGATTTTATTTTGGCCAATACATTTTGCTTACATTTAATCTTTAAATAATGTCATGATTGTAACGCTTACCGTTTTACTTGATTTATTTTATTCATAAGTGTTTAACTTCCACATATATATTTCTTCTTAATAAAACTTTGAGTCTGTGTTAGGAATTTACGCTACATTAAACTTTCTTTGCTATGACTCGGTTTGTTTTGGATTGACCAATGCGCCGCGGTTGAATGCACCACCAGCGTAACGATCAACCGGCATATCTCACCGATAAGGCGGTTGAAAACAATGCAATGTTTGCGCCGTATTTTCCGGGGAGGTCTTACTCAATGGTTTGCCTAATTGTCGTGATAAAAATAATCACAAGTAGAACACGCCCAATCTCGGGTCCAGCTGTATAGCAATAGTTAAGTTTTACCTTTATAAAAAGTGAGTATTGTGCATGAGGTCTTAATCGATTTAATATTTAATTACTTTACGTATAAATGTAATACTATATTAAAGATAATTCGCCTGAACGAGTCTTTCCATTACGCAGCCGGTTTCAATTTATTCGGCAAAATTGCGTGTCTGTCATGGGAAATGTGTTTAAAATCGATTGCCCGGTATTGTTGTCAAGTGCATTGTTGAGCTTGTCATGCATCCCACGACGCGACAAAAGAAAGTTAATTGGCCTTCGTACACCAATAAGTCGCGATTCCACTATAGTTAGTGGAACTCAAACGAATCAGTAGTAATGAAACACCATGAAACAGGCGATTACGCTAGCATTCCAATAATGATATAGGAATGGCTTGTGAGGAAGCACTATAGTGGTGGAATATACCGCAATTACGAGCTAGTCCTGAGGGCGCGGCGGCCCCGGAGTCTCTCCTTGAGGGAGGGAACCTTACCACCTCCGGTGGGCGGGGCCACTTATCGCTTTTTGTGCCGGGATGCCCAGCCATTCTTACCGCACTTGGGTTGTTGAGCGTGGTTAAACGGGGGGGACCAAATCGAATTTACCAGCGGTACCAACTCCGACTTCCGGCCGAGACCTACCCCGCTTCGGGGCCGCCGAAGGACCAGGTCCTTCTCGCGGAGGTCTCGGCACTCTTGGCGAAGGGCGCCGTCTCCCCGGTCGACCCCCCCCTTTACACAGGGTTCTGACGTCCCATCCTGAACCTGAAGCCGCTGACAAGTTCATCAAGCCAAAAGGTTCGGGATGAAACCCTCGCTGCGTCGGTCCTGCGCTTGCCCTTGAAGGGGAGCTGGGCGTCTTCTCTGAACCTGAAATACGCCTCCCCTTCAATGTCCCAGTTCACAAATCCGCCCGTCGCTGGCTCAGTATTCAAATCCAGTCCATCTTACTATTTGGAGCAATTGTCCTCCCCTGTCTTAGAAGCTTCCACCTCTCCCGGAGTCTTCACGTTAGTGACCCGAGAAGTGGGCGCCTTCCTCAGGCGGCGGGGGGTCAACCTCTTCATGTACCTGGACACTTGCTAATCTGCGGACCGTCGCCTTTGGCGCCGTCCGAGATGGGCCTGCGAACAATCCTGTGATGAAGGCTGGGCTTCCTCGTTCAATGTTCGAGAAGTCCCGCTTGCCCCCCTTCTCGGGACCTGAGGTACCTGGGTGCACGGCTGCAGTTGCTTCCCGAGCGGGTGGAAGTTGTCATTCGAACGGGACCTCCATGGCCAACCAATCAGGCCCCCAGCTCGAGACTGGCTTCGCTTTCTCGGTCTGCTGGCCAGTCTCGTCAATCTTGTCCCGTACTGTCACTTCCACATGAGGCTGCTTCAACTGCACCTCGGGCGGCATTACATGCCGATCCGGCACCCAGACGCCCGTCTGATCCCCATCACGCCGTGATCCGGGAGCACCTGACATGGTGGTCATCTCGCCCCAACTTGACTCAGGGGATTTCCTTCCCCGCGCGTCCTGTCGACACAGTAATCACACGGACCGTCAAAGTCGGTTTTGGGGGATTTACCCTAATCTGAGTGTCTCGGGGACGTGGTCCCAGACCGAGGCACGCACCCATTTCAATCTCCTTGACTTGTTTGCAAGTCAGAAGACTCTTGCTCATATTTTCGGAGGCGAGGTGACAACCCCAGTGGCCTCTTCCAGACTGACAATTTCCACTGTGGGTGGGCCTATATCAACCAGCAGGGAGAGTGTTGGACTCGTTCCCGGACCCTGTGTCTCGATGCCATGCGCGTGATAGCGGACAGGGCCATCACTTTGTCTGCGGTCCACATTCCGGGCGCCGTCAACTTCCGCGCCGACGATTTTCTCGCGGCAGGGCGACGGCCCTTCGGAAGGGATACGTGACGGCAAGTAGCTCGGCGATCTTCGAGGAGATTTGAAACTCCGCAACTCGACCTGTTTGCTTCTTTGGCTTCTTTCTCTCGCTGAGTCACCAGCTACCTCTGTACTGCTCCCGGACTCCAGACCCGGAGCGTTTGGCAGTCCGACGCCCTGTGATAGACCTGGTCGGGTTCACGCCTACGCATTCCCCCGATTCCGATCTCCACCGTGTAGGTCACAATTGGGGTGGGATGAATTCGGGTCATCCTCAGTGCTCCTTCTGGCTGAAACAACTTTGGTTTCGGCCAATGTAGATCATCTTGTGGCTCCGCCACGACAACTACCAATCCGTCCGGAGCTAATATCACTTCCGGACGGGTGGGGGAACGCATCTAATCGATAGAAGAACTCTAGCGTTGACTGCGTGGCCCTTATCAGGCAACGATGGGCCGAGATAGCGGCTCTTTTTCGCAGAGGGCTGCCTCGCTCATATCCGCCATGGCCTGTTTCATAAAGGTAGGTTGCAACTTTTGTCACCAGGGGAGTCATTTTTTCAAACCCAGTATCAAGCTTTCATTTTTGTCTTCATGTGTGTGTAAGAGTATAGAATTTAAGAAAAAATAGGTTTCTGGACCTTAATCTTGTCCTCCTTTATTGCTATTTTTTATCACAAGTTGAAACTTGAGCTTTTATGAAAAATACAATAATTTTAACGGAAATTTATTATCTCAAAAGAAATTTAGACTTGTTCCTAATCATTTGTTTCACATAAGCATTTTTTTTGGGGCAGCTCTGGCTGAAATATAACATTTAATCTTAAATTTTGGCCATTTTATAACACTTTTTTAACCTCTATTTTGCACCCAAAACAGGTTTTTGACAAAAAAGTTGTTTTTAAAAGACCAAAACAATAGTAGATCGAGAAATATTTTCAATAGATTAATTACTACTTCCTATTTTTGTATACTATTTGTGGCTAAATGCCACAGCAATCTCACTCAATTAATTGGCAATAATAAAACTAAATTTGTTTGTGCTGGACTGACATGTGACCGGAATTTGAAGAACTACAATCCTATTTTTGGACCACTTAACTAAAAAAAAAAAAACACAAAACTAATTTTATGCTTTTACAGGAAGTACTATGACCTACCTCAATAAAAAATGCTTTTTTCCACCCTAATCTAATATGCTTTCCAATGTTCCAAAGCTGTTGGTTTGCCTGATTGCCTGTTTACACAGACTTCTTGTGCAGGAACGTGACAATGTCATGTGAACGGAATTCATTTTTGAAAACAGACTATAACTGATAACACTTCCACTTAACTTTTTCAGTTTCACAAGCCCCATGCCACGCCTTTAAACATCCTATAAGGACAGGAAGTTCAGACCTATTATTTTTACAAGATATTACAACTAAAGTGGCTGGACGTTACAAACCTACGTCACGTCCAGCCATGTGAACGGAAAACTTCTAATCGGTAAAGCAAAGACACAAGAAAAGTTGTCAAAACTATTAATATAATTTGATATGATAGTATAGTGAAAAGTACTCTTGTAAAATAAGTCTCAAAGAGATGGAATCTATTTCATATGCAAGAGGACCTTATGCCATAAAGGGCCTGGACTGACAAATTTGTGAACGGAAAAAAATGTGAACAAGGATTAATTTAAGGTAATAAGTAGTTTTATAACCAGACATCAAATTTTTTGTAATTATATTCTTGAAGGGTCTAATGTAATAATAAAAGAAAACCACAAATATAATATTTGGTATATGGGTATGAATGAATACTCAATGAATGCAACTGTGAACGTGAACAGAAAATGTCACGTCCTGCCACCAACTTTTGACATGGTTCAACGTCCCTTTAAAAGGCTTTTCACACTTTTGTTTTTACATTGTTTGAAAAGCCTTCACTAAATTATCAACAAAATAAAAACAATTAACTAATGGGCTCAACAGGGTTTATTAATGGCAAGTGCAAAACAAAAATACATGTGTTTTCAGGTTGACAGCTGATTGACCAGATTTTGACCATTGGGGACAGAGTGTCCCCTGAAATACAAAAAGAAGGAACTTGGTAAGATAGTGGAGTAGGCCTGTAGGGATCAAGTGCAAATCCCCACAATGATCTTCCAGGCCTTACTATTTTTACACAGCGTGGTCACAAAGTGGACAACTGTTAAAGTTGCATCTACCTATTAAACAGGCCCCGGAAGAAGGACGGAAGATCCACGATGGACGCTTAGGAGTAAGCGTCGTGGACCCTACTTCCGGTGGTGTGAAGAGACGAGAAGTCTTCGGACTCGAGTACTGTAGCCGACGGATCGCGGACGTCCTCACCGAACGCTTCGATAGCGGCCTGGAAACCAGTACCGTTTTAGAAATTTATAAGGCCGCCATCCTTGCTATCAGCCACAGAGTGTTGCAGACGGGGGTCTACCATTAACGATTGATTGGGACCAATCCGTGCTCCTTCTGGAGGGGACGTACAAACAATCGGACCTCCGACCAGGAAGGTGGTCCCTCCTTTGGACCTTAAACACGTCTTAAACTACTTAACTAAGCCTCCGTCTTGAACCTATGAATGAGGCTTCGCTAAGCATGTCACTCTCAAGACGGCCTTCCTGGTCGGCACTTGCCTCCGGGAGACAATGCTCTGAGATTAAAAACGTCTCAATCTCGCATCAGTAGAGTTCCTCCCTCCCAGGGGTACGGGACCAGGGTTTCAGCTTTTCTCTCAGGCCATACTTTCTGGCCAAAAACGAGACATCTTCCTTTAAGACATTCGACCATCATCCGTACCGCCCCCGGATCGCCAACAATTCGTCGGTGCGGGAGGATGGCCTGTGGTGTCCTGTTCGGGCTCTGGAGTACTATAAGCGCCAAAAACCGCTTAAACTGTTCCGGGCGTCGAACGACGGGTTGTTTTCTCACGCATGCTGCCCCCATTGGTCCCACCTCAAAGACGACGCTAGCCAGAATGGATTTCCGCGGTTATCACTGATTGCCGGCGCGGTTGGCGGGTGCCTCCCGGGCCCGGGCTCATTCTGTTCCGTACTATCACTGGCCTCCCCCCGTCTTTGGCCTACCAACCCGTGGAATCTCAATTGCAGAAATTTGCCAATCCCGTCTTGGAAGGCTCGCCACAACTTTCGTCGTTGTACCTACAGAAACGTAGAAACGCCACAAAGAAAGTGTTTGCGAGGGCTCCTCTCTGGCAGAAACCCACTAAATCTACCAAACATTCCACATCCTAAGTTGCCAACCATGACACTCGCCCCGGAGTAATCCGTTGTAAGGTGAGCATCTATGTGTTTTCAACTTTTTATGATTGCATCCTTGATGTCCATCATAATTGTCTTTTGTTTTGGTGTCTCCGTCCCATCCTTTGGCTGCATCTGTTGAGCCGCGCTCGGAAACTATTATGTTCCACCTTCGACTAGTAGGAGTATTGGTATTGATTGAAAATATTCATTCAACGAATGTTAATGCATTGTTTTCAGTCAACATTGGGTTAAAGGAATCAGCTCAAAATGTTATGGTTTTTTATAAATCATATAACTGAGGCCTATTTCCTTTGCAATGTTGACTTCCCACTCCGTCCCTGCCCCACAACAGAATAGTTTGTGCGTCCGTTGTAGGGGCTTGGGCCAAAACGCGCTAAGGAGGATCAATGGCCGACAGGGTGTTACCTGGGTTCACTGGGAGGGAGGGTCCATTTCTTTTTATGGGTGTATTGTATTTTGGGGCATTTCCCTTCTCAGAAGGAAAATTGCATTGTTTCAGTCAAAACATTGGAAAGGAAATGAGGCCTCAGTTATATGATGTATATAAAACATACATGTTTTTGACATTTTGTACATCATTTAATAATTGTCTTAGGAACTACACCTGCGAATGAGAGATGGCTAAAAAATGCGTATTTATCATAAAATAGAGATTTTGTAATTACAGAATAAGGATCCCAATTGTACCTACGGCAGATCTGGAAATGCTAAATTTATGTCTATTCCATGATGAAATAGTGCCCCTCAAGAAAATAACTCTATCGTTGACTTGCCTGAACAAAAACAACTAATGGATGAGCGTAGACATGTACATGGCGTAAATTTCCCGGCTTTTTCATATGGAAAGGCCGTACGGCCCGGCGTTCCACGCCGTTGAATTATTATCGGAGATCTCCGATGTAAATTATTCTAATTTACGAATCCTTCGTTTGCAACACCATTCACAGGTAAGTTTTACTAGCTCGTATACAATGAAACCGTGTAAAAATCTCAAAATATTTGAAAAATTGGGCACGCTTTCCAAAAAATGTGCCATTATAGCTTTAGAAGCTGTAGTCCTTGTCTCTTTCCAGGGATCCTAAATAAATCGGGATAGATACTCGATCAAGAGAATGGATGCGTACTGCACACTGATCTGCATGAAATCTGTACTTATAGTTCGCCAGTCCGTAACGTGGCGCTTGTTCCGCTACGTCATCCCCCCGGTTTACGTCCTGAATAAGTTTATGCATAAATAAATTACGTAGCGTATCGAAAATGGTGGCGCTATAGCATCACACCATCGATTTCGAAATTGTCTATTGGAATTTACACAGTGTCACCGTCCTGGTCTACCACCATTTTGACCATGTTGCTCATTTGCTAAAAAAATCGACAGGAAATTAATGATATGCCCCCTTACATCTCTGACCCAGAGCTTAAGATATTCCGAGGTGTTTCCTTAGCTCTACTGCCGGCTCATGTAATGTTAACAGGCTCGGACTGACCAACGGCCCGCTTAGTTAGGAAAGTTTGAGCCACTTGTACGGTCGGTAGTTGTTTGTGTTTTGTTTTTTTTTGCTCAATGGGCCATTGCCTTTAAATTTCGTGACTGGTAAAATGTCCAGTCCTGACTCTGAATGTTAACATTGCCCTTTAAGTTTAATAATATTTATTACAATAAAGCGTTACAAATCCAAGTTTTCAAATGCTCTACTGCGGTGTGGCCCTAGGCTTCTACAACCCAGAGTAAATCAGAATGACAAGGACGGCCTTTTATGGGAAGATGTCCGCTTTTAAGACGCAGAGGAAACTTGGAGTTTCCAGGATACTCTACAAGGACGTCATAATGGATTGGCAACCAAATTCATTTACAACCCTGGCTCTGCAAGGGATCAAGGTCCGGGGCGCACTGGGAAAGGCAAGTGGATGAGCCACTTCGCCCACCTGCCACCTGCCTTTGCGCTTTATTCTAATACCTTACCTCCCTGAAACTTGGCCCATTATTGAAAATGGTGCATTCTGATTGGACAGTTTCTGCCCATTATTCTGCAATACTGGTCGTAATTGCATTTCTTGTTACATCCAGCTGTTTTAGTTCATAGAATAAAATAAATAAGGGTGTTGCAGTATCATCTATAGTGCGTCAGCATACTGTTATCCTCGCTAGAAACAAAACTTTAAAATATGGGCTCGTCGCGCCTCGCCCATTATTTAGTTTTTCTGACCTTGGAACACATTATCGCCCATAAAGGATGCTGCATCACGCTTTATTTCTTAAATATAGGGTAAGGGAATTACTCTTATACTCTTACGACATGTTTTATTAGTCCATTAGTATTGTTGTTATTACAGGTTTAAAGGAAATACAAGTTGACAGTGCCGATGAAGCCTACAAGGTGTTGAAAATAGGACAGGAATAATCGCAGCATAGCATCCACCAAACTCAACCAGTGCTCCAGTAGAAGGTGCAGTCTGCATAATGTTTCAGATTTAAAATCTGATTTCAGATTTTTTGTCCTCAAAAAAATCTGAATTCAGTTTTTTTTTTTTAAGTTTTTTAAAATTCACACAATTTCATTAATGTCGGGCCATTTTAGGGGGTCATTTTCACACCACTTTTTTAAATGATTTGTCACCGTGTGAAGATTTTTTTTAAACTTGTATCATGTCTGGCGAGTCCACTCCAAAGTCATGATAGCCGTATATCAGGTTAGTCAAAATAAAACTGAAGATTAGAGATAATTTATTGTTTAGCAATATGCAATAAAAGTGGTAGAGAAAAGGGCGGGGAGCTTGGGAGCAGAGTTCACAGTTAAATCTTGAAAGGTGGCCCAAATTAAATGGGGATGACAAGATTAAAATGGAATTTTTTATAAAACAATGGTTACAGAATTATTGAATTTGGCATTGAAGTTGATCGGTTTTGTCATGGAAATTAAGAAATTTACAACAAAGAAAGCTAGCCTGATTTGTAAGCAAAAAAAGAAAGGGAATGGGACTTCAACATCTGGTGGGGGTATGTACTTGACATTGTGGCAAGCCAACGCGGAATGCGAGCAAATCTGTGGATTAGAGGCGAATTTATACGCCCGGATACAAAAATCTATAGTCCGTATCAGTCTTTTAAGACGTCTAAATATTATGCATAGATGTGTATGTAAAGTCCTGAATGGTCAGCATCAAACAGGAGGAGGAAGATGATCTGTACTTAGGGTATATTTCCCTTAATGATGTCAGGGATGAACGACAGACACAATGTTTTCTTGAAGAAATGTTGAAAAAAACATGGTTAAAAAGAAAAAAAATATAAATTTCGGCATTCCAGCAGGAGGCCAAACACGCATGTGCAATGTTCTGTAGCCTGACTTTTTTTTTTTTGCTGTTTTTTTAGCCATTGCATATTCGATCAGATCTGCGGTCGTGATGTTGATGAAGAACCCCTGAAGAAGGAGTAAGCCAAGTGTAAGACAAAACCACTTAATTTCGGATCTTTAATATGGCATATATCAATATGAGTTTACAGATGCTCTCTACCAAGGGACACAGTTCAGTGGGTTGACTATAAATATAGTCGAAATGACCTGGTCTTGTATGGTCTGGTATCATATATCCACCCAAAAAAACTAGGGGGGTATT
>JAMKCH010002322.1:0-35811 GCA_023653785.1 Ophioderma brevispina | reverse complement strand
AGAGACTCGGGCTCTGATTTTGATATCGGTTTCTTGCTTTGCTCAAAACCAATGTCACACAATCCAGCAAACCTGCAAACTTTTTTTTTTTAATCTGTTTTTTTTTTAATAACAGAGGTATAATTGTGTTAGTTACAATAAACTATTGCCAAGTACAACTAAGTATTTGGTGACCAAAACCAAGGTTATGTTTGTTTTTGTTATAAACGAGTGTTGTACTTTATGGACATCAGAAGTAATAAAAAATTGTATATGCTAACATCATGGCCAAGGACAAGCACGAACTAATGAACTGTGTGAAGTTATTCACACTATTTGATTTCTAATCAAAGGACTTCATACTAATAATCTATCAAGGAAGTGACTGAATTAGTATAGCTGAGCAAGGCAGATGGATAGATTAGCAGAGGGTTTGACAGAGAGATTGTTAGTTTATAATCAATGGTAATGACCAGTAACATCCCAAGACAATCACTGCAATGAAATAACTGAAAGTTATTCACACAATCTTCAATTAGTTATGAGTGCCAAATGTTGAGTTGCGAGTTGGATCTTGCGAGCTGAATTTTGCGAGTGAAGATTTTTTTGGTTTGTCCACATTTCAAGATGCGAGTCCTCATATTGCGAGTTGCTTTCATCCCTTGGTAAGAAGTTTAAACTGATTTACTAGCAATTATGAGAATCGGGCTCTGATTTTGATATCGGTTTCTTGCTTTGACCTCAAAACCAATGTCACACATTCCAGCAAAAACCGCCAAATTTTTAAATTCACAGAGGTCTTAATTGTGTTAGTACAATCACCTATTGACAAATGTACAATAATTATTGTGGTACAAAAACCAAGGTAGTTTGTTTTTGTTATAAACGAGTGTTGTTACTTTATGGACATCAGAAGTAATAAAAAATTGTATATGCTAATCTGCCAAGGACAATCACGGGACGAAGAACTGGTGAAGTTATTCACACTATTTGATTTCTAATCAAAGGACTTTCCATATAATTAATCTATCATAGAAAGTGATGAATTAAGTATAGCCCGAAGCAAGGCAGATGGATAGTTAGGCAGAGGGTTGGACAGAGCGATGTTATTTCTAATCAATGGTAATGACAGTAACATCCCAGGACAATCAATGCAATGAAATAACTAAAGTTATTCACACAATCTTATGCTTTTTACTATAGTTGTGGATTTATTTCTCGGATAATCCACACGCAAACCCCGTGTAAGCGCCGCCAGCTACCGCAGTGATCGGCGCGTACTTTGGACCAATCTCCACATAGAGTTGCTATCTCGCTGTCCCTGCAGTTAACAAACTTCACACTGGTGTATGTTCGATTCTGTTAGAGAATTAATTCCAGACACTATAATATCCATCAAGGACAATCGCTGAATTATGTATGAAAGGTGCTAGTTGAAGTTATTTCATGGCAAGTTGTTTTAATAAAGGGTCCCTCTGTACTTATCTATTAAGGGCAATCACTGAGTAATGAATAAACTGCAAGTTCAAATTAATTATCCACAAATCTATTCAATCTATAAAGGAAAACTACAGATCTAGACTGATGCAAAAGATCTTCACCTGTGTGTATATACTATAATTGAGTCATTGTGAGTACACGAATCTCCAAAGGCATACACTTAGAGATCCCATGTTTTTAGTAAGGCCTGTACTGGTGTGACCTTCTAAGTAGCACATACACATCCACAAACAAATTCATATTGGATATACTTCAGTATAACAGTGGCATCAGCATACCTGCCAACATTTAGAGCCCCAAATCAGAGTGCAGGTGCCGTGAACACACATCAGAAAGCCTTTAGTGGGTGGTGTCTATTTGTTATCCACTTTAAGGTCTATTGGAGTACATAAGTGTAGAGTCGGCTGAAGTTATGGGTTAAATCTGCAGGAAGGAGCTTCAGGACCCCACAAAATATTTTCAGAACTTCTCTGGCAGTATTTCAAGATTATGTTTGAATTTCAAAAGGGATCCCTATTTGTGGGCAAGTACGAAGTTCATAGGGATTATTCACTAAACTGGAAGTCCATTCCTGAGCTGCCCTACGACCCGTAACAACTTTGCTCCGTCAGAGAATTATAAGGTTGATTTGAGTTTACATATGCTCAGACTTCAAACCCTGCGAGGTGGAAAATTCCAAGCCCTGGCAAACTCTTTGTACAGCCATTTATTCAAAAATATTAAAAAAACATTTTTGAAAATCATAAAATGTCACTTCCAAGAATTATATCAGCTAAAAAAAGCAAACGAGGGTGTCTTTTTCAATAAATTCTGGCATTCATCACTGGAAAGTTGTTTCAAATTTGAAACTTACAACTCTAATTATGGCCATATTTTTCAATGCTGCCAGCAAGATGATGAAAACACAAAGCCCATAAGTTGGTACCAATTACTGCAAAGTAAGTCAGTTCGATTTCATTCAATTCTGACATTGTCAACGCACACCGGATGGTTTTGAAATTTAAAACATAGTAAACCTAATAAGACCGTATCGTTCTAAATGCTGCCGCGGCCATCTTGAAAAAAACAAAATTCCCATTCATAATTATCAGCTAAAAGGGAAATGCTGCATCATTTCACTAATTTTCCACATTTCCAACTCAATTGAATGGTCTTTAAAATTCTTAATATTACAAACTCTAGTAATGCCTGTTAATATTCAAATGGCCGCTTCCCAACCATTTTAGAAACATAAAATGTCTGGCACCAGATCATTATCAAAGGTATGAGGTTTCAGTTTCAATCATTCTGACTGCCCATCCGCCTGATTGGGCATGGTTTTGAAAAATTCAAACTTTAAGTAAACTCTAGATACAGCCATATTAAGTTTCAAAATGGCCGTCGGCAGCCATTTTTGAACAACATATGCCCTAAATCCTTCACCAGGATTGGTGCCCACCTTCCACACCAACTTGTGCGTATCCCTACGTGTTACTAACCATTGCGTATGTCTCTCATAACAGACCTTTTCATACCATTACACAGTGCTTGGACAATGGATCCCACTGAGGCATGACAGAGTATGCACGTAGATTTACGACTGAGTTTCGTGAACGGACCCTGGGTCGGCTTCCAAGGGACAAGTCTCTTTTTTCATTCAGATTCTGGCATTTACAACCTAGTGACATGGTTATGTAAGAGGTACATTTTTATTAACCTTTAATTGCCACATAAAACAAAATAACATGATATAGAATTTTAAATCAATGATATAACATACTATAAATTATGAAAAGGAACAGAAAGAAAGAAAATTCGAATGGTGTTTATTGTAGTCCTGATTTGCTTGTGCTTATGTGTTTCATGTTTGGAGTGTGTTTTTGGTTTTGTTTTTTTGCCATAAAGGTTAATTCCCTTACACGATCCCCAATCCCATTAATTGTTGATAAAATTGATGTCGAGTTATTGAGACCTTCGGCGTTTCCATACTCACTGGGCATGTATTCACTGGGGTGATGCCCTGAGCAAAATCGGGACAGAACCTTTCAGGCATTATGGTGTTTCCCCTTGAAGACCTTGGAGATTTTGCAGAATATTTGAACCTTTTTCCGAAGCACTTAAAGTTAAGGATAAATTGGGTTCGTGTTTGTAATGGGGCAGATCATCCAAACCTTGACCACCTCGATTGGACATCACTTCTTAGGGAACAAAGTTCCATTAGCCACCCGCCACCTACATTAGTGCGATGCATGTCCATAGATTCATTGACATTTTTTCATTGTCCACTGTCCTGATCTCTAGGATAGTGGTCCTTGTTTTGTTCAGACACAACAAGTTACGGCTGGCATGGTTCAGCGACAATGGTGGTCATGCTACCCAGTTAGGGTCCGGAAGTCATTACCTCTGATACCTTGCCTTGCAGTATTTCAGAGGTGAGGTGGGGATAACAGGGCAAAGTGAATTTGAAGGGGGAAATGATTGTTTTGGTGCAAACATCAACAGTTGGAGATTTTTTAAACCAATTTTGGTCCAATCTCAATACTGTTTTTCAACATTTGGTGATTTGTTGCTCCAAATCTGGCATTTTTCTTCTGGCTGGTGGAACCTGCCCCCCCGGCCCTACTGTCCATGACTCTCTTCTAACCCCAGATTATCCCCCCCCCCCCCCCCCCCCCACCCCCCAGTTTTAACTGTTTTCCCATTTAATACACTTGGAAATCTGACAAATCTACTATAGTTACTTTTACTAAAAGTTGAAATTTTCATGAAATTGGTAGAAGCATATGCATTTAAGTGTTGGCCCTTCTTGTCAAGCGTATATGCTCAGATCAAATGTTTAAACAGTATCTCCCCGAGTAAATTTACGTTTTCCTGCTATTGAGTTTGGGATTGAATCTATTTTTTGTTAACAGACACTTAATTAAGCCTCACTTAAAACCAAATATTGTTCTATCTTTAAAATAAAGCGTCACTTGGCCTTAACTTTATTCAACCTGCTATGTAAAGAATATCAGCTACTCGTGCTCATTAAAAACCACAAAGGTCCAGACCGGTCAAAGAAATCTATACTGGGAATCAGCTCGGCATGCGTTTTCCGTGTAGTATTAAACACCATTTCCGTCCTTTGCTGAAGAACAATTGCCGGAGTCATTTATTATAAACCTGATGACCTAAAACAACATCTGTTATACGTTTAAAAAAATATGGTGCCAGATTATTTGATTTGATTTCGTTTTATGTCATTAACTAGAACACCAGATTGAAATGCCACAATCAAGTGAAAAGTCACAACATTCTTGGTAGCATGTCTGGTCCCGCAATAATGCCTTTATTTTTTCAAGATGGCTGCCGTCAGCCATTTTTGAAAATATCTGGCCGAAAGTGGAGTTTGGCAAATTGTTAAAATTTAAAAATCATTACATTGGTCCTAAAAAATGGCAGAATTTAATGGAAAGGAGAATCATTTGCCTTTACATTTGATTTGTGCCGGAATTTTTGAATTTTCCATTTTCAAAAGGACGCGGCAGACAGTTAGAACATATATGGCCGTCATATAGAGTTACTCTGGCTTAAATTTTCAAAACATTCCAGTGGGGCAATGTCAGGAGAATGAATGAAATCGACACCCAACTTACCTTGCAGTGAATTGGTACCCAAAAATTATGGCATTTGGGTTTTTAATAATCTCTATGCTGCAGGGGGGGGGGGGGGGGCCCATTTGAAAATGTTGGCCATTAATTAGAGTTTGTGAAGGTTTTGAAATTTAAAACCACTTTCAGTGGATTGGAAATGTCAGAATTTAGTGAAAAAGACACCTTATTTGCTGTGGTTTAGCTGATATAATTCCTGAAATGTGACCATTTGATGATTTTCAAAATGGTCACCGGCGGCCATTTTGAAAAAAAATGGCTGGTACCAAGAGTTGCCAGGGGTTTGGAATTTTCAACCTTGTAGGGTTTGAAATTCCTATGCATTATGTAACTCAAATCAACATTCAAAATCTCTGACGGAGCAAGGTATACGGGTCGGTAGGGCAGCTCAAGGATGCATCAGTCTCAAGTTGCAACTTGATGGAATATTCACATTATTCTAACAATCTATAAAACCACATGCTTTCAACTAACTATTGACAATTACTGTTTATTTTCCAAATCATTCAGGCATCATAAAAAACTTCTTGCAAGGATTCTTCTTAGATAATGTCGCTATCACAGATTTGCAAGTATTTGGATAATAAAACACACCCTGGGTGATTCATCTCACTTTAAATTTTCTAGCCTTGAAAAAAAACCTGGCAAAAACAGTGGCTTATTATTTTACAAAATCAAAAATTAAAACAAGATATGGCCAAAACATATATAATTAGAGTTAAATTGAAATTCTTTATAATCCTTAAAAAAAACAGAAGTTGTGTGATTTCCACATAATGGCTTATAGAGTAATATCCATAGCTGATGCAGAATGGGATTTAAGGCAATGAAGCATCTATTCACACCTAATGACCCAATTAGGCAAGACATCTTAGCACACTGTTCAGGGCCAACGCTCCTGAGTACAGTAACTCACTCTGAGATCACAGAGAGCTCCAAGTAGCAGAGTGGTAGGACGATGTGGATTGCCAAGTCAGATTTGATAAAATCACCTGGGTGAGCTTGTGTGATGTTGCTATAAAGAAACCTCCTCTTGTAAGAATTGGCTCGAGAAAAAAAAAATATTACTAGAAAAGTATGCACATCACGGAAGGTTAATTAATATCAGCCATTCGGTCAACAGCACCACTTCTTGACAGGAAACACAAGTTTTTTACGCGCATGCGCATCATTCATAAAAGCTGCTAACAGATAGCGCGTGACTCTTCCAATCAGCTATTAAAATTAAAAAATTCAACATGAGTACGATCGCCACACGCTGTTCTGACAAAGTCTCCAAAGTATTGCTGATTATGAAGGACAATGGTCACATTGTTTACAATACTTAAAGTGAAAAAGGGATTGTAGCTTCAATAGCCAATCAATAACTATATCAATAACTCAATTTGCACATTTTACAAACTCACGTTTCCCGCATCTTACTTAACACCTTTAATGTACCAATGCAAATCGGACCACTCCAAAAAAAATTTGGCACCTCCTTTTTGATGAAGCATATTTTTTTGTTCTACATATCATATTGAATGCAATAAACAGCAAATAGTGCTTATTTATTTGGCTTTAGAACATACCAAACAAAAACCCTTGCGTACTTTAGCTTTTTACAAATCCTTTGTTCTGAGTGTTACAATTTTTTTTTGGGACAGCCTGTATACCTCTGCAACCTCCCCAAGGGGGTTTCCCAAAGGCCTTTCATGGTAAATGTCATCAAAATGTTTTCTTTTTCCTCCATAGGAATGCATAGCCAATGGAAAGCATTAGAAAAAGAGCCCATCATATGTGGCATTTTGGGTCCACTCTGTTTTACAACTTTCTTCCAACACCTGTGTTGCAGTAAGCAATGGGATAAAAATGCCGCACACGTTAACGCTGATTTGTGCAGGCCTATGACAGATGGCTGCTCTTGTCCCAAGCTGCCATTCTGCTTGACGGCAACAAAATTTACCTGGAGATGTATGCCCTGTGTTCATACCAGAATAGTCACACACAACCTAGTTGATCATATAGGATAAAAAAAAAAAAAAAAAAAAAAAAAAAAAATATTCGAATAAATATATTTGTCATTTTCAGGATTGGTGTCTGCCATCTTGCGGTCAAACAGCAGTACAAACATTACCAGCTAACCACTACAACATGCACATCATCATCACAGCCTTTGCCTAATGCAATTCTTCCAATGCTGTGCTCTGGAGGTAAATTTGCCACATTAAACACTTTTTAAGTCATATTAATATTTTCTTCTCATATGCCCAGACTGTGGAAATAAATAGTCGGTTTTCATGATACAATCTGAAAGAGCATTTTGTGACCACAGCCTTGTCCCCTGACTTACCTAAAACAAGTGCAAGATTTTTTATATCATCGGATCCATTGGCCTAAAGTATATTTTACAGGGTTCTCATTATATTAGCTGAAGGGCGAGACAAAGCCGACACATTAAAGTTTCTACTTGATGGCCAAATACCCCCGGAGTTCTTATGTTACCTTTATATTTTAGCGCAAGTCAGGGGTCCAAAAATCAATGGTTGTGGGCCGGATTTGGCCGCGGGCCGCCTATTGAGAACCCCTGGTATAGAATGTGTACCTAATCTTATGTGCCAGAAATATCTACTTGGAGGAATTTTACGAATTTGAACAGACAGAACTTACACACAATGGCCTATGGGTCACTGTTATTTGAACGTTGCTCATAACATCAAAACACATTATCAGAATCTCAGAATTTGTTGGGAACAAACTTTCTTGGGAGGATTCCTAATGAACCACAACAAATATGAAGGTTCTCCGGATCACAAGATGTAACTTATTATCAATCATGATATTACGTGCCAAAACTTCACCACTACGGTCCCGTGGTGTTCCCTTAACCTCTCCCAGGTATTATCCAACAGACACCAATTCACCTCGTTTGGTTCATACTATTCTAATCTTCTCCCAGTTTCCTGCGGTGACCTCAAGGGTAAATTGGGTCCCCTATTTTTACTATATGTTAATGACATTCCTCCTCTTCCAAAAAATTTACTCTTTGTATTATTTTGTCCGATGACACCAATCTATTTTGAGCACCACAAAAACCCTTAGCAACTCACACACAATTTAACAAAGAGTTAATTAAGTATCAAACTGATTAAAGCTAATAAAACTTTCCTTAATGTATCCCAAAACTAAATATATTATTACAAGAAAAAAACATTGACACACCCCAACAAAAATCGGGATTGACAAAACAATTCCCTTCCATCACCTCGTAGATCATACAAAATTTCAGGTGTATAATTGATCAAAATCTTTCCTGGACAAAAGATCACCATTCAAAATACAAATAAATTTTTCGAAGAACATCGGCATCCTTAGAAAATTCCGCAACACCCTTCCCAAACAAAACACATTTTATTTTCACTATACAACCACATTATACGGCCGTACTAGATCTTACAGAAACATAGCTTGGGCAATTCTGAATAACACGGATGACAACGATTGTCCAGGGAACTTCTCCAAATTCGGTAGTGTAAAGTTAAAATGGACAAATATATTCAAACTCCAAAAAAGAGCCATGCGCATCATCAATCCACCCCGAATTACACATCTCACACTAACCAAGTTCACATAGTCTAACAACACTCACCATTTTGATTTAAAAAAATACCAACAGCAGTTTTCATGTATCGCTACAAACTCAAACACCCTTCCAAACTCATTTTCCAAAATATTTCTCAAAACACAGTGACATACCTAGATACAACACTAGAAATGCATGCGAATACATCACAACTAAAACCCTCATCAAATATGATTAATTTAAATACTCAAGTTAAATAAACTGGCCATAACAATAGAATGCAATTAGGGACAGCATAATAAGACAAAAAAAACACTAGTTGCTTTTTAAACTTAACCTAAAACATGAATCGATTAAAACTATTCAAATTTAGTTATGATTGTTATAAAACTTTCAATCCTTTCAATTTCTAGTTGGTCACTAGTAATTGAAATACCTTCAATCCTGCATCATCATTTCTTGTTTGGTACTCACTACGATCATTATGTTCTTGCCCCTAATCTTGTTAAAATAATTGTCAATGACCTCGTCTTCTTGTCTTGTCCTTGTTATTGTTGTGTCTTGTCTTTGTCCTGTTTTGTTGTTCGTTGTCTTGTCTTCTCTTGTCCCGTCCTGTCTAGTAATCCAATTTCAATTGTAAACTCTGTATAGTGTAAGGGTTGGGCCATGCTCACAGTCATCCTACTTATTAATTTATTATGACTTCTCCTGCTTTTCATTTAATGTCTCTACTATTACTAAATTCAGTTCAGTAAAAAAAACCACCTATTTATCTCTTTTATTTTCTGTACTTAATTTTATCATTATTGTAATGTATTGCCTAAATGAATATGCTAATAAAACTTATTTGCATTGAATGATTTTGATTTCACACCTTGTGGTGACATTAATAAATAACTGACAATTTCAAAGTTCAAGTCCTTCTATGATCCCCAAAGACTTCTAACAATAAGTCCAGGGTGGATAGTCTTCATAGCTTCCCTTTTTAGAGCACTCTGGTATTCAATCAGTAGGTCCTGGTTTGCAATCAGTAGTGTCTCCGGGTGTTTAAGTCCCCTACACTTAAACAGACAGCAGGACTGTCATTTTTTTCTTACAACAAGTCCAACTGCATTCAGTCAAAAAGTCATTGCTTTTTCAAAACCAATCATTTGGCTTAACACACATCTCTTTTTTTTTCCAAAAATGATGTCAGAAAAAAAGTGCACTTTACCCTATTCAAAGGTCTCAAAGTCAAGATAATTATACAGTTTACAACATATACATAACGATTGCGTGGCGCATGCTTTTATATCGATTGCGGTCTCAGAAATAAGCTTAAACATTAATGCCAATGTGCAAACAAATAAACAAACCAAGCCAAAAACTGGTGCAGATACAAACAGCAATATGAATGGAGTATTTGTGTTAGCAACCCTAGTTGAAATTTGAAGCAGATGACAACTAAAGGGAATTGCTAACTGGCTCAACGTGGTGGACTTATCCCGACTGAGCTATGGAAACCCATGTTCATTCATACCAACAGCAAACTGGTAGCTTGTCTTGTGAAAATCTCTCACAATTTATGTCATCAGTGCAGATGGATGGTAATACATTGACTATTGAGTCTCGCTCGCCTTGAAATGACAAAACAATTACGCTTATTTTATGAAACAGGCATTTCAAACATACCTCTTTCTTTCATAGGAGTTTCAATATGCAAAGACAATGCCCTTTATTTGATACTGTATCGAATGTAACGCCTATCATCTCCATTGGTTGTTTGTTTTCCTGCAATATTTGTTTTATTTTGTTTGCCCGATGGCATCAATATGTAAGGTTATTTCATCTTCAACTCTGTGCAATGAATATAAAGAAGGAAATGAAATTGTTGTTGTAAATTATAATTTTATTGACTTTAGTACTTAGAATAACGTAAATGGGCCACTTTATTTCTGACATCATTTTGAAAAACAAAGAAGTTTGTGTTGATGCCAACGGTATTTTTTTTTTTTTAAAAAAGAACAATTTTTTGTGGCAGTGAGCCAAATGTTTCCTCTCTTCAACCTTTTTTGAATGTTTCAAATCCATCATCCCGTTCTAAGTGAATTTATTATGCAACGAAATGCCTTGAATTTTAGGGACACTTAACTTTTTGGACCGTGTATATGTAAGGTAAAAATTCAGCTTTTGTATGGGCAGGTGTGCATTGTGAATGCACAGGCGGGATGAGCGGCGAAGCCTCATTCATTAAAGGCAACTCATAAAAAAATGTCAAAGAAATTACATACAGCATACTTGGAGATGGCCAACACCAACCAATTTGGGTGCTTGATGTGGTGTTCTTGTCATGTGGTGTTGCTCTCCCACGACCCCACATACGAACCCATCTTGTCCTTCTTCAACAAACCCAATATCAGAAATATAACCTTCCAGTGAGTTGAACTTCAACTCCAACGGTTTGGAATACGAAATATTCCTTGACAACATAAAAATTCAGAATTTTTCGTCAAGATTTTGCTTTTACGTGTTAAAAAACCAATGGTGAAACGTCTGAAATTTTTGGATTTCTTGGCCGCCCTCCCCCCTGGGAATGCAGACACATGATACAGCCATTGAATACACGAGAAAATGCAAAAAAAAATCTAGTGCATGTCCTGCCACTTTCAAATGCATTTCGTTTTACTACAACATCCACCATAAACTTGGGGGGGGGGGTCAACATGTCTTGTTGACGATTTTTTTTCAGTAATGATAAAAAGTATTAAATATTAAACAATTAAATAAACGCTATATTTAATATTTCAAGTTATGCAATTTAGAAAGTTTCATCAAAAAAATGTATATACTGGTATGAAATGAAAATGATGAAACATACGTAGTCCTATCACAGATTACAAATTTTTAAAATACCACAAATGTCATTTCCCAATCAAAGGCAAAGACATGAAATGGCCGAGACAAAATGACAAGCAGCACATCTATCATAAGGGTGATATTATAATCTAGTAGACAAATATATGAGATTGCCTACAGTAGACCGAGATATATTGGCAATAGAAGTAGCAATGCAAAGATTACCCTATAAGCATGCATGCCTTTTTATTTTTTAAAATCAGACCGGGATCCCGATTTTATTGATGATGGCCACTACTATTCAGGTCCACTGTCAATACTACAACCTGTTTTTTTATGGAAAATAACATTGAGACTTCAATAGCTGCCCTGAGCTTTTCTATAGGGCATATTAAATCCACACTGAGTAAATATTATATTGACTGCTATGAGGTTGCACACCACCCCTAAATTTCCACTTGTTTATATGTAACAAAATGGCCTAATAAAAGTAATTTCTCATTAACGAAGCGACTCAGTTGCTTACATTATGCATTACTTGGACTCTAGACCTCATGCAATCCATTCAGCAAGAAGAAATCCATAGTTTGACCACAGAGTTTTCGAGCGACTGAAGCATGAAGACAATGATGAGGTCCGCTCCCCCCCCTCTGAAACTGTGGCTTCCTAGTCAAAATATTCCTATGGGATGGGTGTAAATTTAGTACTTGTACATTTATTACTCATCAGTAGTAAGCCTCTCACACCCTTTTTGTTCTTGATATTGTGCTGATTTTTATCTTTAAAAATAATTTCCTAACACAATAATTGGCCAGAATAAGTTCCATTTCTACTATTATTTCACTTTTAACACCTCAGGCTCTCTGATCACACAGCCATATTTTGCCTAAAACCACTTCCAGACTGCTCAATACTGGTGCCGATTGGCCATTTTTCCAGAAAATCGTGAGTAATTTTCCTTTGTTCAAGGGTGTAGTCTTGGCCAAGTCTGGGAACGTCCTGTACAGTCTTTTCTGGGCAGTCTTGTGTGGTCGGAACATGTGCTTTGAAAAAAAAAAACCCACAATTTTTCTTGCAGCTTAAAAAACTGTGGCGGGTTTTGGAATCCGGGAAGTTCGGCTTGAACACATGAGTGGTTGGAAGCGGTCGCCGATGAGTTTGGCCGCTCATGAGTGGTTGTGTGCCGTTGGAAAGTGGTCGGCATGAGTCTGCTCCAAGCGGGAGAGAAAATTAAAGCCAACTGGAGATATTGAATCTGCGACTAACTCTGCGAACTACAGAAAAAAAGAATAATCGCCGGACTTGCATTCTTGACAGGAACTTGTGCTGTCGTTTTGAGGTCTGCGACTGAATTGAAGAACTTAACAAGTGACTGCTTGATCGCCTACTGCTCGCCGATTGAGCATCCTCTTGTCTTGAAAATTGACAGACGCAGCCGATTTGGAAGAATGTGGTCTTGTGTAGTTTGGAGAGTTTGGGTCGGTCTCGGTTTATCTCATGTGACGGGATCGTTTCTTGGTGTCAACAACTCGGGGACCAATCGACGAGCATTCTTTGACAGAACATGTCACAACTTGTGCCTTCGTTTCAAGGTGGGCGACTAATCGGGACTGAACAAGTGGCAGTCGCCATTTAACATGCTGATCTTGGTGCTTCCATGATGCTGTCGCCCTACTGCTCGGCGTTTCACCATCGCCTTGCTCGTTGACGTCGGGTATACTCGCCGAACTAATCATGCCTGGTGCCCGGATTAAAAAATTGTAATTTTTGGCAAGTTTAAACAAGACTCTAGCCGTTTTGAAAAAAATGCGGTCTTGTGTATTCGGGAAGTGGTTGGGTCGGGAGCTGTCCTTCTGTGTGACTATACCCTTTAGACGTCACTTTTTTTTAGCTTTTTCCCAAACACTTTTTTTTGGCCAGAGGGTGCCAGACCAGATCTATTTAGTGGTGTGGAATCATGAAGGGAGGGTGAACCATAATATGCTCCACTGCCAAGCTGTGGGCAAATATGGTTTTTTAATAGCACCATCATAACCATTCCCCAAAAATAAAACATCCAATATTTTGCTATTCAAACACTAATACTGTGATTTTATTTTTTTTGTCATTTTATTCATTTAAATACAGTTCAAAAGTTTTTGATAGCACAACAATGCTTTGAGAATGGAAATGTCCATTTTTGAGATTGACGTGTGATTATTGGCTAGAAACACCAAAGTGTGAAATAATGATATATGCACGGAATTAAAGCAGAAAAAAAAACAAAGTTTGTTCATTTGTGAGTTAATCATTGAGTGAGTGAGTGAGTGAGTGAGTGCGTGAGTGAGTGAGTGAGTTGTGAGTGTGTTGTTCTTAGTCTTCTTCTTGCGTATAAGGCGGCAGCTAAAGGTGTTGTAAACGTTGGAGTCAACTCACTGTTGGTTGGGGTTAGAGAAATCTATGTCCACCGTGACGAAAGGTAGGGCACTCATCTGATATTTGATCGCGCAGTCTGTGATGGAGAACCACATTGCATGCTGGCGATGGCCGCAGCCCCCAATCGTGTGCATATTGCTTTGAAGCGACCGAACTACCCTGTCTGATCCGGTTTAGGTGACCCATTCCTTGCGTGGGAGATTGCGGCCAGGTTGTAGTTTCGTCTTAGGTTTGATCGGAATTGGTCTGGTACTTGGAGTCTCAAGCCATGCAGTATTCCATGTCTGTAAGATTTTGAACGGGGAACTGGAGAGTTTATCGGCATGTCGGCAGAAAGGTCTGGCGATAGCGCATCCCTCGGTCGACCAGATTTGGTGTGATTTCTTTGACGATGTTATGCAGCAGGTGCTTGTTGTTCAATAGAGCCTTATTCACCAGTTTGCGCATATGGTGTTCTCTCCGCATTGGCTGCAGTGCAATGCCTGAAATCACTGGTAGGATGCAGAATGAGTATGGACGGAGGCAGCCAGTGATGGTTTCTCAAGGTCTCGTTGATTACAGTGTCCAGCTCTTGGTTTGAGAGCTGTTGCACCATGCTGGGCGCATATTTCAGCAGAACTGTAGACCAGAGCCAGGCAGTGGTGCGTAGGGTCCTTGGGCTGGCACCCCATGAAGAGCCAGCAATTCGGCACAGGAGGTTATTCCGCGAGGATACCACTTGGCGCATACGTACGCTAGGTGCTGTCGGTATGTAAGCTGCCGGTCAAGGTTCATTCCCAGATAGGTTGGCGTTGGATTGTATGGCTGCAGAGGCGCTCCATTGAGGTTTGAGTTGCATTGCTGACCGATGAGCCTCCTTTTTTTTTGGGTTTTGGTGTTGATGTTGAAGTCGGTAGCGTGGTCTTGGCCCGCTCAGCTTCATCAACAAGTCCTGAGATATGGCAGGCAAGTAGTGCCATGTCTGTAGTAAGTGTGCATGCTTTCTACTTCTGTCCATTTGCTGTCTGAGTGGAAGGAGGGCAGAATCGTCGGCGTAGCCATATGTTTTGTTTGAGGTAAATCGCTGATATACAAGTTGAACAGCATAGAGCCAGTACAGATCCTTGTGGTACTCGTTTCTCAGACGAGGCAGGCGACTACTCTGTTCATCAATGTCTGAGAATAAAGCTACGGGTTTGCAAGCATGTTTAATTATGACTTGTACAAGGTGACGATCCGGGATGTCCGGAGAAGCTTGGTGTCAGGCCCGTGGTTGCCACACGGTGCGTATGCTGCAGTAAGTCCACCAATATGACGCCTGCCTTACGGCGCTTTTTCACAGCTTTCCTCCATATCATTTGTGAGTTTACAATCTTGTGGACAGTGCTCCAGCCACGGCGAAATCTGCTTGTTCGTCAGGCAGATGGTTCGACGACGGCTCCACAGCCATTATCATCCTCTCAGGAGTTTGAAGGAGACCCACAGTCAGTGATATTAGGCTGTATTTTCTTAGTGTTGTCGCAGGCTTTTTTGGTTTAGGGAGTTGCAAGATAGTAGCTCGCCTCCAGATCTTGGTAAGGACTGTTGGGTGAGGCAACATGTGTAGAACTCCTGAGCCACATCGTGTTGTGTTGAGTATGTGTATGTACGTGTACTACTTCCGAGGGCCTACGCAAGAGAATTCTTTCTCAGACAAAAGGTCCTCGAAGGAAATTTTGTCCTCTGTAGTTTAAAGCAGTTTTTCCCATTTGTACAAAAGGTGGTTCTTTTGATGTCGTCATAAGTACATACAATACAAAATGTGTGTGTCCTGAGGTGTGTGTGTGGGAGTGAGAGGTGTATGTTTGTTGTTAGGCCTCATTTGAATGTAATTTCATTGAATGGTCTTGAAAATATATGAAGTATATGATGCTTTGATTATCCAGGAATCATTCAGAGAAATATCTCCTGATACAAAAGGATGGTGTGCAACCTAAAATGCACACTTAAACATGCCTTGCAACTTAAATTCTCATGATGTATATGTATGCTTATTATGAATCAAGGGATCAGTTCAGAGAAATTATCTCATATACAAAAGGCCTGGTGTGCAACCTAAAAACGCACACTTAACTGGCCCTTACACTTAAATTCTCATGATGTATATGTATGCTTAAAGTGACAGGAGGAGATTTTTTTAGGATACGAATTCTCTCAAATTGCACAGAATCGATTGTAGACCATCTACCGAGAATGTTTGGAAGGTTTATTGGACAAACAAGTACAAAAGAAAACAGCAAACCTTGTTTTGAACTTGCCTGACTATCATAATTTTCCCCATAGAACACCATGCTTTGACTTTCTGTCGTGCACAACAGAAAGTACTAAATCATCATATTATTACATTAAGATAGCGTATTCGGGTTATTCACTTCAGGTGTGATCTAATACGTTGGAAAGCATTCCAAATATGCAAAAAAAACGGGTTTGAAAAAATTGGGGGCGCTTCTTTTCTGGAAATCTCATGTCTCTTTAATATGCACCAAGGGATCAGTTCAGAGAAATATCTCATGATACAAAAGGATGGTGTGCAACCTAAAAATAGCACACTTAAAGGCTGACTCAGATTTCCCGATGAGGGCGCACTCAATTTTTTAAAACATCATGTTTTTTGCATATACATAATGCTTGCCCACGTATTAATCACTGTGTGAAATAACTACGCTCAAATCGAAGTCCTTCATATAGAAAATCACAACTTTGTTTTAAAATTCCGGATCCAAAATTTTTGTTATACACGGTATACTATGGCACTGTTATACTGTGGAAAACTGTTTACTGCATGAAAACGGAAAATCCGATTCATCTCTAACTTTGGAATTGAGCATTTTAGGTTACTATCTTTAGTTCTAGACAACTATTTTTAATTACTACACAAAAAAGTTATATTTCGAAATCTCTGAGCCAGCCTTTAACATGCCTTACGCTCACACATACATTTGCATGCCTCAAGATATGCTAGCTAGCTTCCAAGTGTAATGAGTTTCAACACTTGGTTCCTATCAAAATAATGAACCTTTATTACATCTCGTCCCATTTCCATCTCCTGCCTGAGCTCACCAGAAAATGTAATTATGGCAGAAATCACATAAGGACAGGTGAGATAAGTGAAGGAGTAGGAGACTATGACTTGAAGGTAATGTTAGGCACTGATCGTTAAATTTCCAAGCCAAATTCTGAACACATCATTAAAATGCCAAGATTTTACTAAGAATCAAGGCATTACTTAATTTTACACATGATTATGTCATAAAACTGACAAATTAAGGCCACCTATTGCCAGTAGTTTAGGTGAAAGCAAGACTGTACTGCAAATTTCTTCCAAACAATGGTATCACTGCTCCCCCAAATCACTGTGCTGTATCTATGGCTGGGGTCACATGAATTACAACATATCAATTTATTGCACTAGTATTTCTACAATATTTTCTCTGTGTAACCATGCACAAATTTCCATTGGCATATTGTAATCTGGGCCCAATATGGAATTTTCATTGTTGTGTAGCTATTAAAGCAATGCAATTGTCATAATTTGTGAAATAAAAGTGTGACCCTAATGTCATCATCAACCAAGATAGTGATCTTCACTCCTCCTTACTAGAAATTGCTCCCTGAAGATAGCAACACATACCTTAAGAATTCAACTGCTGCAGGCTGCACATGTTGAATCAAGTTGGGGAATGTTTTACTCTGATATTTATCGCTATCACACAGACCGAGAATGTTTATAAATCAACTAGAACAAAAGTTCTGATTCTCTGAAAATTAAAGGTGCGTTTCGTGATCGCAGCTAACTTTCATTTTTATTTTATGATTTCACTAGATATCTCTGAGAAAAGGCTGATTTTCAAAATTTCAGGTGACTTTTGAGGCTGCGTTTTGATGTTATGCGCAAATGTTTGCATCAAACTTTCTTGTTCCCATATACCACTGTGTTGTAATTATCTGTTTTCGTTACAGACAGAAAATACCAAATTACAAATTCCTTCTTACATGTAGAATCACATTGCACGTAAGATTTGGCACCAATACTAATACTTAGACCAAGAGTTCAATATAAAAAATCTCACATTTTTTGCGGAAGTCGGGGGACGAGGCCTGGGATCACAAATGCCCCTTAAAATTCATAACAACACATATCCTACTAGGAGGCCTGGAACCAGGGGAATGATGGTGGTGGAGAAAACAAAAATTTCCAACCCCCCAACCCCATAAGAAGCTAAAAAAGCCAATAAAATGATTGTGCAATTGAGAATGCCAAAATTGGTTTTTTTTTATGCTTTTTTTTTGTCCAAAAAGTTAACATTTGGAACCACGCTCCCAAAACCCCTAAGTGAAATCCTAAAAGAAAGGGCCATAAATAGAATTTTGCATGGAGAATGCCAAAATTGTTTTTTTTTTATTTATATGCTTTTTTGGTCCAAAAAGTTAAAATTTTGGTAACCATTCCACTTTTGCCAAATATGTCCCCCCCCCCCCCCCCCCCCCCCCCCCCCCCCACCCCCCCCCCCGCTTTGGGGAAGTCGCTCTTTTGAAAAAAGAATCACTCTTTTCCCACTAATAAATCCTGGTTATGGGCTGGTTCTATACTTATACACTCTTTTGAATATGATATTAAAAACTCAAACTCACTTTTAAGTACTTCAGAAACAACACAATTTGATTTAACCTCATATTAAAATTTCGGAGCATTGTTTCGTCTACTTTTATAATGGCTTTATGCAATTGTTTATATCTTTAAGTCAGGGGCGCGCCAGGGCAAAATCTTAGGGAGGGCAAAATCACACAATTAACTCTTTGAGTAAAAAACCCCTAATTTTAATGCCAATTTTTTGCTTAAACCCATGTTTTTCTTAATTTTTAAACTTTTTAGGAGACAGCTGCCCCTCCACCTTAAGTGCTGATCATTTCAAGCCTTACATCTCGTTATAAGAAAAAAGTTCAGTCCTTTTTATATCTATCCTGCTATAGCAGAAAACAATAATCTCAAACTGGAGATTTTCCTCTAGAATGTACTCGCCACACCTTTTTGACCCCATGCAAATCGTCTCCTTTATTTTTAGAACAATTGTAAGCAGTTGCAACACATTTGACACTGATATAAGAGGGAATGCAAGAGCTATCATATCTGCAAAATCAGACAAACCATCGGGGAATCTTGCCATAAAGCCTACAAAGGTCATGTTTTGTATGTGTATAATGCCCTCTAGACGTCCAAAATCTCATAGAAAGACGTTGAAAACTAATGTTAAAGAAAATCAAATTTTGTAAAATTTACAAAATCGTGTTATTGGACGAAATTTTCCAAATCAGTGTCAAAAGTGTGTCGCGCCGGCGATTTTTTTTTGTTTTATATTCTGGTTTTGTCATAATAATGAAGGACTTTCAAACAGCTGTGTCACATTCAGACTTTAGCATTCTTATTACTACCGTTTGCTTAATGAGCACTTATTGAATGAGATCACCACAGTTGGGCAGCATGGACAGATTCCTATAGGCACTTTATGACCACCAGACTTCTTGTACACCCGCCTTCCCTTACACAACAAAATAAGGTTTATTATTTAAAAGGTGGGTGAAGAAACAATATAGGCTACACACAACCAAAATTTTTATCCACAGAAATCAATAGTTTTAAGGCCGGGTAAAATAGTCAATTCTCAAAATTGCAATATGGGTGCACCACCAGTGGTTACGGACATCACCGTCCAACTTTCAACTTTCAGTAGATTACACAGCAAGTAGGAAAATGTAGTGTGCTGATTATGTTGAAAAACAGCTAAATGGAAGAGGTTGAGGATTGAAGAAAAAGCAAAGGTGTGTTTACTTATGTAAATAGCTGTTTTAGTGTGAATTCTATATTAACCGACCATTATATTGACAAACTAAATGATCAGTTACATGTTCCTTGGTAATATTTGTATTACAAAGGCTGTCTGGGTGTTGGCTTTTGGCCATGATGCATCGGGGAAAATTCGCCTCTCCGAGGCATTCATTGGTAGCGTAGACGTATTGCAAGAATTTCAGTTGCATTATTCTAACATGGTTAATCTCTTATTCAAATTTTTAAATCTTGAGATATATTTACAGGTTTACACTGTTGATTTCCAGGGAGCAGGGAATTTGAGAATCATCTTTGCCCACTAATGAAATAAAAAAAGCCCAACTGATGATAGAAAAGAAAGGAGGGAAGGTATTCTTAAAATTGAAAACTTGCTGGACCCAAAACTTCCATGCTCCCCAGTTGTAGTATCGCAAAGGAAATACCAACAGCCCAATATTTTGCAGAGGTCAGAAAAAATACCAGTTCTAATGAACAAAAAATCTCAGGTTTGATTGGGTGAGTGGTGAGGTTGGGGCTGGGGATCACATAAAAGACCAGGGTTAATGTACCAAACTATCAGGTTGATTGGGCGAGTGGTGGGGATCACCATAGAACCCTTTATCAAATTTCACAGCAAAATCTTCAAGTGACGTTGCATGATGCATGCAGCTTTGAATGTTACTTTCCTGTTAATGGTAAAATTTACATATAGTGCCTTCTTTTGTACAAACGACAGTCAATATCCCTAACAATAAACATTCACAGTCTTTTCATTTCTTAGTTATTTTTAAAGTAGTAATAAAAGTTTTTTCTAAATGGCCTCAAATTCTTATTGTCTCACCTAGCTGTATTTATCACACCTGGTGGCATAATTTTACTCAATTTATACACCATCACATGATTTGACAGCAAAGGAAAATGCATTAACCCCCCTGAGGTCTACCACTTTCTTACAGTATATCGGATTGGCTCATTAAATGATAAAGCATGGATAAACCTCTTGAGTAACAATAAAATAGGCATTCCATATTCTGTCGGACACAACTCTATGTTGTGTACAATGTATCTGATGGCTAATACATCGTAAACCCAATTTATAACCATCAAACAGCCGGTTTAGACCCAATTTTAACCAATAATAAAATCAGGCCGGTAGACCCCAGGGGGTAAAGAATCTCCCAGAGACACCTTTGAAATCTAGAACTACAAGATTTCCCTTCGTGTTAACCCATTTATAAACAATAATCAGCCGGTAGACACCAGCAGGGGGTTAAGCAATATCTCCCAGAGACACAGTTGAAATCTAGAACTATCAAGATTTACCTTCGTGTGTAACCCAATTTATAACCATTAAAATCAGCGGAAGACCCCAGGGGTAGCCATATCTCCCAGAGACACCTTTGAAATCTAAAAATACAAGATTCCCTAAATTTTAAAGAGCGGGGTGTTCCGACGCTTTGGTGTACCACCCGGGTTACCTGTAAGTAGTGTCGTTTTTGAATTAGATGAAAGACGGACGTATTGTCTCAGTTGTCCTGAAATTTCAGCCTTCTTCAAATCCATTTCATTCCCACAGATATAAACAAAAACAGACGTTTTTGGGTTAACCATCATATTAGCACAGGATTGAATAGAGTTTGCAACATTGCAATTTTGCGGTTCTACCATCATCAAAACGCAGTTTTTTCCCACGGTACTTGATGGATGTATATGTCCAAGTGCAGGCTATCCTCAAGAGAGAAACAATACACACTTAAATCGGAACAAGCACTGAAGTGCTAATCAACATAGCTCTCATGAATGAACTTTCTCATTGAGACAACACATACACAACTTCAGAAAAAGAATGTGCCTTGAGACACATCAAACCACAAACAATGAGTGGTGTGTTCTCAATTAGTCTATTTTTCAACTTCTATGCTGACACACAAACACAGCAAAACCACTGGACCTTGAGACACATCAACCGCAAACAATGAGTGGTGGTCTCAAGTAGTTAGTCTATTTAACTTCCTGCTTGAACACAACACAGAACCATGGCCCTTTGAGACACTGAACCACAACAATGAGGTGGTTGTTTTAATAGTTATTTAACTTTCTCATGGACAAACAACACAGAAAACTGGTCCGTGAGACACATCAACTTGCAAACAATGAGTGGATGTTCTCAATTAGTCAGTTCCTTTCTCATGCTGCCAAACAAACAACAGAAACAGAAAACAGGCCATTGAGACACATCAATGCAAAACAATGAGTGGTGGTCTCACATAGTCTATTTAACTTTCTCATGCTGACACACCACCACACAGAAACCATGGCCCTTAGAAACATAACCGCAAAAATGAGTAGTGTCTCAATTAGTCTATTAACTTTCTCATGCTGAACACAACGCAGAAGGACTTGGCCCTTGAGACACATCAACTGCAAACAATGAGTGGTGTTCTCAATTGTCTATTTAACTTCCTCATGCTGACACACAACGCAGAAAGATTGGCCCTTGAGACACATCAACTACAAACAATGAGTGGTTTTCTCACCCCCTTATCTATTTAACTTCCTCATGCTGACACACAACACAGAAACACTGGCCCTTGAGACACATCAACTACAACCGCAAACACTGAGTAGTGTTCTCCATTAGTCTATTTAACTTTCTCTGCTGACACACAACGCATAAGGGACTGGTCCCTTGAGACCCTCAACCCCAAACAATGATTGGGCGTTCTCAATTAGTCTTTAACTTTTCTCAGCTTTGTACACAGCAATGCAGAAAGACTGGCCCTTGAGACACCATCAACCAAAACCAATGAGTGGTGTCTCTCAATTAGTCTGATTTCACTTCTCATGCTGAAAAAACAACAACAAAACACTGGCGCATTGAAGACACATCAACTGCAAACTATGAGTGGTGTTCTCAATAGGTATTTCACTTTCTCTATGTGACACACAAACAGAAAGAAACACTGGCCCTTAGACACATCAACCAAAACAATCAATGATGGTGTTCTCAATGAATTAGTTATTTTAACTTTCTCATGCTGACCACAAACACAGGAGACAGAAAGATTGGCCCTTGAGACACATCAACACCACCAAACATGAGTGGTGTTCTAATTAGTTATTTAACTTTTCTGCGACACACAATGCAGAAAGACTGGCCACCTTGAGACACATCAACCACAAACAATGAGTGGTGTCTCAATTAGTATTTAACTTTCTTCATGGCTGACACACAACACGAAAACAATCGGACCTTGAGACACACAAAATGACAAAACATGATGGTGTTTTGTTCTCAATTCGGTATTAACTTTCTCATGCTGACACAAAAACAGAAACACGGCCCGTGAGGACACATCAACGCAAACAATGAGTAGGTCTCAAGTGTCTATTTAAACTGTCTCATGCTGCACACACAAGCAGAAAGATTGGCCCTTGAGACACATCAACCACAATGGTGGTGTCGCAAGTCTATTAACTTTCTCATGCTGACAAACAATGCAAGAAAGAATGGGCCTTGGACCACATCAACCACAAACAATGAGTGGGTGTTCTCAAGAGGCATTTAACTTTCTCATGTTGGAACCACAACACAAACAATGGCCATTGAGGACACAATCAACTTGCAACACTGTGTGGTGTTCTCAATTATTATTTAACTTCTCTGCGACCACAACAAGAAACACTGGCTGGTGTTAGACACATCACCACAAAACCAATGAGTGTGAGTGTGTTCTCAATTAGTCTATTTACCTTCTCATGTGACACACAACGCAGAAAGACTGGCCCTTGAGACACATTCTGTACCACAACAACAGAGAGTGGTGTGTTTCAATAGTTATTTAATTTCTCATGCTGACACACAACACAGAAAAACTGGCCATTGAGACACTCAACTGCAAACAATGAGTGCTTGTTCTCAATTAGTCGATTTAACTTCTCATGCGACCAACAACGAAAACTGCCCTGAGACACACAACGCAACAAAATGTTATGTGGTTGTTTCTTCAATTAGTCTATTTTAAAGGTTGAAATCAAGCTGTCTGATCCGTGGGCATATTCACATTTGACACAAAAGATCATGTAGAAGATAAATGCCTGGATTTGCAAGATTATATTGTACTCTCTCCCAGGTAATTGGTCCACCTTTATGATTGAGATATAACTCCTGAAGGTTCCAAGTATTGACACACCAGAATGTTGTTCTTAAATTTGTCCAAACTTACACCTGTAATATAGAGGCCTGGCAGAATGTATGTGGGCAATTATGAAAACTTTCAGACTTTAGTCCATGATAGGCAAAGCTGTGAAAATTGTTGTTAGTCTATTATGGCCAAAATGCTCACATTTTTAAAAGTGATTTTTTAACTGAATAACAAAGTGAGTCGCTAAGTGGGTGTCCTAAAGCAGGGGAGGGCAGCCAAAGAAATCACCAATGTCAGACGTCGCCATTGGAAAGCGAAATCTTGACGAAAAAATTCTGAATTTATATGTGTCAGACTATTTCTGATTCAAAACCGTGGAGTTGAAAGAATCCCAACTCCACTGGAAGGGGTATTGCCGATTTTTTGTTATTAATAACGAACGAGGCGAGGTTTGTATGTGGGTCATGGGAACACCACATGACCGACCCACATCAAAGCACTCAAATTGGTTTTGTGGTTTGTATACTCCGTTATTGCTGTATTTCTTTTGACATTTTGGTGAGTTGCTCTAATGAATGAGGCTGTCGCCAACCGCATGGTCAAATGTTTGTTCTATAGTTGGTTTGTGTAGAAGGGATCTTCAAATAATGTGTCAAAAAATGTGTATAAGTTTTGTGTCACTCAACATTTGGTTTGGTGGAGTGTAACCCATTTGCTATTATTATCCAGTAGACAGGAAGGGTTATATTTTTTCATCACAGGAAATTTAGCATGATGAACTTGAACAGTTTTGCAGCAACATTTTCAAATTTTTCTTTGTACAAGTCAAACTTCTTTCTCCAGTCTAAGTAAATTTAATTGATTTCTCTAAGCTTTTGTTCCCATATGGAATCACAAATCATTACAGGCCTTGAAATAGTCCTTGCAGTTAACTGATTCTTCTTTCGCGTATCCCAGTGTGCGTAACCAGACCTTTGCAAATGGTGGGCTTCTGAAGGGGTTTATTTTATTTTATTTTTATTATTTATTTATTCTTACCTGGGTCCATATTCAGAGGAATACTTAAGTATTCCTCTGTTTTTCCATATCGGCCCGAACAATATATAAAACAAGCGGTTTTTTTTGAGGGGCAAATTTGGGTCCTTCTCCATAGACAATGTACAAAAAGTAAGTTCATTTGGGCTGAAGGGGGGGCAAGCGGGTCGTTTGGGGGGCTCCCCCCCACGGGTTACGCCACTGGCCATCCACAAGTCATGTCATGGCTTGTGGTGGTTGTCAGGGTTTATTCAACTGTGTAAGCTGATCGGTGGGCATGTGTATCATGATACGGACGATCCTAACATGGCCCGCATTTTGAGGATGGGGGCCGCATTGGGAACAGTCAGGGGTTTCATGCTACTCTTATTCGACACTGACTCGACAGTTACATGTACAGTGTGACTCTCTGTACACGGGGGGGTGACCGACGGCCTAACATCCCCTCTGAAGGACTGGATGCTTTCCTGATCCATTTGTCCTAATTCCAAAACCAGGAGGGAGGCAGTATTCTGTATTAACAAAGCTGTTACAGTCAATCCAGATTTAGTACCCGAATAAATCCCGACAAGTGACCCCTGCCAGGATTCGAACCCTGGAATTTTGGTTTAATTTGCGCCACCAGCAAGCACCTAACCGCTTAGGCCATGCTCTCCCACATCAGTAACGATTTTGTAGCGAGAAGTTTTAAAGGAGAAACCAGTACAACCAAAATATTTTTTTTACAATGTACTCTAAAATTATTTACCAATACTCGAGGGGTTGACAATCAGAAAGGACGTAAAATCAACACTAAATATTAAAGAATTTTCTTTAATTTGCTGTTTCATTAACCAACATTGTTTTGTTTACTAAAGTTATATAATGTTTGTTACAGTACATATATGAGCTTTAACATATGTTTGCATTTTGAGTAATGAATAGATTTGCCTTACTTAGTGAGAAAATATAGAAGCAGTATTACAGCCAGAATTAAGAAATTCTTCAAAATTTCTTTTGTGTTGAGTTACGTCCTTCTGATTCTCAACCCTCGATATCGAGTATTTCACCAAAAAATGGAATTATATTAACCCCATAACAATGGCAATTTAAAACCATCCGTCTAAACATGCGCTATTTAAATCGACGCTTGTTATGCATGTGATGATGGGGATGCCATACGGCCCAGCACATTTTTGTCATACATGCCATGGAAATAACATTTAAATTGAAAATGTACATGTGAAGGTGTTTTTATGACGGTACTTCTATGCCGTCCATGTCGCATAACACATGACTATCCCTATACACTAGCGCCGATGTTTCAAATAATGTATGGTCAAGAAAAAATTTTTAATTCATTTTTAAGATTAGTATAATTCTGTTTTTCACGAAACCACTCATAGTGTTCAAAAATTATTTATTAGCGTCTTAGTTAGTACAGTATTTAAACTATTGGGAAGCATACCTTTTAACACTTGGGAGGTTTAGATGCATGTACTTGCATGTGCAGTGTGAATTTTTTGCTTCAAAATTCCAAGTACATGGTGTCATGCATGGTATGGAAACTCCTACTTACTCTGTACCTGATCCTTGATTTGTAATTTCCTTACATGTTAAATGACATTCACACATTCTCATTTCACACACACCACATGCATGTGTATGCACGCAGCCACATACGCAGATAGTTGCATCAAGCATGCAAGTCCTGACACACTGCACCTTAAAAGAATTCTAACATTTTGCTGAAATATCCTTTGATCAAATGTTGATAATGTGTAGACCACATTATGATAGCCGATTGACTGGACAGATGAAACTACACAAAATTTACACTTCCAATGGCTTTACTCAGTCTGGGCAACTCAACAGTACAAATAATTGGAAAAAAACATGTCAGAAGTAGGTTATATGCAGCAGCAACAGGCCCAGTCTTTGGTCAACAAGTTCTTGAAATAGTTTTACAAATAAATGGATAAAAATGCCACAACCATTCACATGGATACTTTGACATCCAGAGCCTCAATCATAAGGAAAAAGCAGGGTATTGACACAAATTGGCCAGGGGGACCTGCAGCAAACATTGGTCTCATTTCAACCTTCGGGTATATAAATGACCCTTTTGTTATGCCAATTTTGGATACAAGCCTGCATTTTTCAAAATTTTCTCAAATTGGTTGGAATATAGTCAAATTTTCTCAATCAGAAACCAACATTTTCCAAAAGTGCTAAAATGTTGATGTCACAATTGGATAACTTTTTAAAACTAATTTGCGATCACCCTGATAGTTTTATTATAATTGGATCACCTATACATACTAATTGGTTCCCCCTGTAATATCCTTTTAACCATTTGCAACCCTTATATTTGGTGCTAGAAATGTCTGTGCTTGACATCGTGGAAGTGTTCAATTGTTAAAGTTCGCCAGGTGTTTTGAAGGATTTGTAAGGGGGGGAGTCCTGTTTGTGCAGAATAATGCCATAGATTAGCTGGGGAGAGTACATTCAGTACATTAAATTCCTTACTATCATATGCATAATTAGCTTTGGGATGTGATACTCTGGGGAACTGATAGTTTTCCCCTCACTTGCAATTTGGTAACCATGTGAGTAGGACCAGTCCTAAACTTTACCAAATCTTAGAAGATAGCTTTATAGCGCAAGCCTAGGTGATGCCTTGTGTAGGGGATTGACACATATTTCCTTCTACACCGATATGGCACCATTTGGGGAAACCAGCTTTTATTTTCTTTTTTCTGCGAACTTGTGACCAGAATCAAGCCTGTAGCTCTACTGGTGGGTGAGGCCGCAAAAGTTTGCAAGTCCATTTATATGGAAGTCCCAAGTACGTTCTACACATTTTTGCTCTTAAAATTACAATTTTAACATAATGTTAATGAGGTAATGGGTCAACAAAGATGCTGGCACGTTATTTACCCGAACAAGGGATGACAGTTGAATTATTTATGGATTGTATATTGGGGGTAAAGATTCTAAATCACTTTTCAAGTGGTGCATCATAGATTGATTGTATTGTGCTTCAATGTTACAACGTTTTCTTATTTTTTTCCAAAAAACAAAAAAAAATTGGGGGGGGAATAGTTTGGTTTGGAAAAATGTTTATGGGAGTTAAATTTGGTTGGGTGGTTAAAATAAATTGAAGCATAAGTTATCTTTTGGGCACAATTTTATTATGGGTTTTATATTTCATAATTTTCAGTGCGTTTGCATTGGGGAACTGGTGAGGATGGCCAATCAACCTTTTTGGCAGTTTATGCAACAAAGTGGGAACTGGAGTGAAGAGACCCGGACTTTGTCAAGAACTTTATTTCGCAACTACATTGTTTACTTTCCAACTTTTATCTCCAAGCATTTCTGTGTTCAGGTGACTGTACAGAAATAATAATTTGATAGCCAAAAGGTCAAAAGCTTCTATCCAATGAAATTCTAAACATTGCAATCATTTACTTCAACTATAAGACTGTACTAACGTCACAAACTTTACTGAAACTGTAGCATTAGTAATGAAAACACGATCTGGGCGTGTTAACAATTTGGAGTTGTCATATTTAAATTTCGTTAGTTTGCATAAGCAAATTTGGGTAGAATCAAAGTAATAATACTACACCTCCCTATCTAACCTGTAAATGTATATTTATGTATAGTTAATATGAATTACTACTAGGTTGCAACCTCAAAACATTTGATCTAAGTTAAATTTTATCAGATTAATTTAATAATGCAAACAAACAATTTGAAATCATTTAAATGTGTGTGTATGTCCAACTCATATTGTCTGAGTATCTGCTGTTTATAACTGGTGGTTATAGCCGCCACTTATGTTTTAGTTTGTGGACGGCGGACATTTTGGGGAAAAGGAAAATGTCAAACTTGGGTTACATTTGGCCCAAAATTTTCAATCGCTGGTACGCTATATGGGTCCTCTTTTTTTGGCAAAAATTGATAGAGATATGGGTCCTGCTTCCAGAAACTCTTGGAGGCACATCCTTACCAAAACCAAACGTGAGACACCCCTGGGGAAAATGTTTTGAGGGGGTATTGAGGGGTCAAGTGCTCTCTCTCATCAAAGTAATGTTGGTAAATCAACACATTGCTAGGTCTCCCTACATTGGTTGATGGAGTGGGGAAAGATCATCATCATCATCCTTCGCCTGCGGCGCCTGCGATTACAGATGTCCCATGCACAGCTACTTGGCAAGTGTGGCTATCTGCTCACTGTATCCTGCCTTTTATCCATACCCTAGCACACTTGATGTAGGCTAAATAAGAGGTGCGTGGACGTTCAGGTCTCCTTTTCACAAACGAGGAAATAAGGTATGTAGAGGCGTAGCTTCTAGCAGGCTCTTCCTCTGCCAGACGAAGGATGTGTCCAGGGAAACTCAGCTGGCGATGTCTTACAGGTGGATAAGAGGCTCAGTGTTGGTCATTAAATATAAGATGGTGTTTGAGTTTGAGACACGGTCTTTATTTCCGTTTTATGTCCACAATAAATCCTATAGGCAAGAGTTAGCAATCGTTGATTTTTACTTTCCATGTCTTGTGATAGCCCCCAGGATTCACAGCCATATAGTAGGATGATCACACAGGTTGGTGTTGAATAACTGGACTTTTCAGCGATGGATAATTGGGAGCTTTTCCACAGACTTTCTAGCTTCCAGAAGGCACTCCATGCTAATGCTTAGCATGGGGAAAGATTGGTTAAAGAGCAAGACCCCCCGATTTCTAATATACAATGACTTATGCAATTCCCTGATCTTGGCTGTGTAGCATGGGGATCCAATAATAATTCAACAAGTTAGAACTATTTTTTTTCCTCATGCTTAAGATTCCGCTATGTTAAAATGACAACCCGGATCGATTCCTTTATAAGTTATCACACATTAACATTGGTTTTTGGGGTCTGAACTGCAGGTCATTAGGAAGCAATCCCTCAAAGCCACTGGACAAAATGCTAGCTTGTTTGACTAATTGTAATGCCAATTTTTTCAAGCTGAACCCAAATACAGTCAGGAAATACATACTTTTTTTTTCCATTTTTTTCTCACAAAATTTTTTTTTTTCATTTTTAAAACTTGCAGCAACCATAGTTTATGTAAACCTGGTGAGTTGAGGATCTTAAAAGGTGCAACGAGAGTTTTTGAGCAGCAAAAATATTGTGTCCATAATGTAATTTCATATAGATTCGACACTCAATAATTTCTTTCCTTGCATTTTGCTACAGACTTCTTAAGTGGTAAAGAAGTGATTTTGATTTGCTATATTCATGTAAAACATTAGCCTATTTCGTATTGCTCCTACACCAAATTAGAAATTTCACAATTTTTGTACCAAAGAAACATTTCTCAGGCTTAATCCTTCAATGGGAATTTTTGATGGAAAGCTTTACAATGGGGCAAAAATCAGTCTTTTACGATTTTTTAAGGGAACACCTGATAAGTGAAATCTCTTGCTGCACCTTTAATCAGGTGAGAGAATCTACAATACTTACTTTCCTTTGGGCCCCCAGCTCCTGCTACAAACGAAAGGTGGCTTACTTCAGGATCAATCTACAGAATATGCCACAGAAAGAGAGCATACAAAACAAATTTTCAATACATGCCCAGTAACAATTGGATCATAACTGGGCTCACGTTTCACTCGTTGCTTTCCTACTGATAAAACACCTACAGAGAACATTTTAGAAGACATGATATATGATACTCAACAGACAAAATTTGTTGGTAACTTGTTAGATGTTTTATACTCTGTTACATTTTGATCAAATCTATTTCTCTTATTGCAGAAAATTATTTATGAATCTACTCAGAAACAAGCCAAACAAAATCAATACTTTAATTTAAAATGGTGGCACGATAATGGGAAGCGATATCAAATGTACTTGTCTTTCAGAAGCTGTATCACCTGTATCCTTCATCAGTTCAAAGGTAAGCCATGACTTGTAAGATTTCGAGCTTAGCTCAAGGGTAGGAAATTCCAACCAGGAACATACAGAATTTATCAGAATACTGCTTGCTTTGAGACGTGCCGGTTTTAATATTAGATATGTTGGTGTAGTATTTCATTCATCCAACTGCATGTAGGTGTGTATCCAAACATACAGATTACAGAATGACAAGATTATCAAAATGTAAATGTATGAGGCATAGAGTATGGGAAGTGCTGAAAATGATATTATTGATATACTAATTCATAAATTTTTACGTTTTAGTGTCAGGTCATACGTTTTAGTGTCAGGTCAAGTTTCCTTTGAGGGCCTGCTACTGGAATCCTGGGTACCAGTACTACCTGTCCCAGGGCCGAGTTGTCAGCAGCTAAACAGTCATCCCATCCGGTTTCTAAAGGAAATCTGATGAGGAGGGTAGCTGGTTACCCTGGTAGAATGAAAAAGAAAATCTACCTGCCGTGTATCCAATTCACAAGGGCACCAGCTCTGGAGAGCTAATGGGGGCCCTCCCGCACATGCAGCCTGCATGGTGGACATGGTGTCCAATAGGCTAGCCCACGCCGAAAAAGGGTGGATTGGCGTCAGGAAGGGCGTCCGGCAATTATCTTTGTCCAAGAATCGTCGCACAGCAGTATTGAGCAGTGTGAGGTGGATCCGGCCACCTTCCATTTGGCGGGGACAAAAAACCAGATTTAAAACTTGGTTTAAATAACTAGAAATTATTTTGCCAAAGTTTGTATAAAATAGGGAATTAAGTAATTATTTCAAACTCAACTTTGGAGCAAATTGCAATATTGCATTTAGTGCATTGCTGGAGTCTAGGCAAACTGATAGTTAGGGTAACATTTGTGTTGATAATGTTGCCTATTGTTTGACTACTGGAGTTGTAGATTAGTTTTGAATGAAATAAGATAACAGGTTACACAGGAATAAAGTGCAACCGAACCGACTATTTTGTCTCTTTTTATGTGTTCTAAGAGAGGTGGAATCTGTGAGTTTTGCCTTACAGATGTTTAAGACCCTCCCACTCCCACATGCCCCTCGTAATGAGTATGTACTTACTGTTCTTGGATGGTTTCTATATACTGGATTTGAAACTAATGTTTGGAGATATCGTTCCAACTGCACCTGTGAGAATGATAATACAAATAAGAACCGTTAGCACAAGCCCTATTATTTTTTGATGCACAGACTTCGGTACCCAACCTGCCAGCACCATTTTTAGCCTGTTACACAAAACAACTATTCTTTTTAAAATCCTAATCATTAGAATGATTGTCTAGCTAAATCATCTGGGGTACTCATTATGACAAAATAAGCAATAAGGCTTCAACAATTGGGTTCTAATTTGAATGATTGTACATGATGCTCTTGTATGAATGATTTGTGATTTATCACAAATAACAAATCCTCACTCATAAAAAATCCTCACTTATAAGGCCAAAAAACCCAAGTATGTCTCAGAAGAAATGTGAACAATGCAAATGCAAAATGTGCTTTTTTTGTTAGAAAAATGCTAATGTGAAATGCAGGATTTAAAAAACAAAAAGTTTATTGCATTTTTGACCCACTTTTTTCATTTTTTTCCACCGCAAATTTAAAAAAAAATCTTTCAAGTAAGCAAAAACCTAAAATGCACTAAAAGACCAATTTTAAACAAAATGTGAATGATCATCTGAGACAAACTTGTTTTTTTCTTGGCCTAAGCAATTTTGTTTTGAATATTCAATGTGACAATTTCTGGGAATCATTTCTGTAACATTAAATGCCTCAAAAATCATATAAAAATTTCCTTTAGAAGTGAAAGAAAGGTTATTTTCTTTGACAATTGATGTAAACTTGAAGCATTTCAAATTGAAAGCCTAAACTTAGCTTAGCAACAAGAATTGGTGTGAATACTGAGCTACATGTAATGTGAAAATGTAACTTTATATCCTTGACTTTTAGTTCTTTGGTGTTTAATCTAGAGTACCAAAATTAGGTTGCTGCCATTTGTTCAACTGGAGAAGACATCTGTATAAAATCTACTCCTTGAGACTTTTTAATAAAGCACTTTCAGGGTATATAAGCTGTGTTTACCCTGAGTACACATGGTCTCACAGCTTATTCACTACAGGAATCATGACATAAAACCTATTTGCCTGACTGAGAGATGAATTGCATAACAAAGCTCTTTCAAGTTTAAAGGGACATAAGGAGATTTTTTTAGGATAATTTTTTTTCTAAATTTGTACTTGATTGCTTGAAGAACAATTACCGAGAATGTTTTGAAGGTTTATTGGACAAACAAGTAGAAATGAAAACCCAGAACTAAGTCATGAACTTACCTTCTATCCTAATCAGTCCATGATAGAGAAATATGCTCGTGCAAAACAGAAAATACTAAATCTTACAACATTAACAAAAGATTCTTTTTTTTGGCTTATTCACTTCAGGTGCGATTTAGTACATTTAAAGCATTCTAAATATACAAAAATTGTTTTAAAAACACAGATACAGAGGCAGACACACATTATGAAAGCAATTCCTATGTGCCCTCTTGCAGATCACACAAAAAGAGGACATTGATGGCATCACAATGGCCATTACTGATGAACAATGCATTCAATAAAAGAAAACACTAAGGCCTTTTAGGAAACTGAACTCGGCTGCAAATTTAAAAAAAATATATACCATGGAATATAGTATGTCTTGGAACATGGCATTTTATAAATGATGAAATTAAGTTGAAACAAGCCACTTTCATATGCCTATTAAACATTAATAACAGCGAACATTTGGAGCAATAAAGTAATCACCATCTCTACTCCTTGTTGAAGCAAAAGATGGCACTGCAATTTCCACCTTATAATTAGACAGAACACTCTAATAAATTCCTGCTTATAAAGTTTTGATAAGACTTGCTTATCTGTACTCTGCCAGCAATGGATATAAAGCCTTCTGCATGATGCAGTGTATAAGCTTTGTTGTACATCTCATCACCAAAAAGTCGACTTTGTCAAATTTTCTATCAATTTTGGAACAATTTTGGGTTATTCCACCATGAAATATTACACATATCTAGTCTAGTGTCAAGACTTCCACGAGGGATGATAGAGCCTTATTCAGTTAGGCATATAATCTAGATACTAGACTAGGTCAGTGCATTATTATGTGGGAATGGCCCAATTTTGGACCTTTTATATATAAAAAAATAAATATAGTTGAATTTCATGATCTTGACAATTTGTTTTGGTTATAATTCATCAGATATAAAAAGCTAGCTTAAAAAATTTCAGTTCTGATGGTGTTTGTGTTAGAAGCAAATGTTTGCCTCACAGTGCCCTATTTGCTACTATGTTGTAATTTTTGCTTGTTTACAGAGAAAATTCAAAATGTCTAATTATTAAAAGAACATGGACAATACTTAAAGTGGCATTGGCACATTTTCACAAAATATGAAGTTTCTTCAATTTGCTCTCAAATGATATTCTAGGCCATTGGAAGAACAGAGATATATTTTACACAAAAATAACATACCCCAAAACAGATAGGGACATTGATATGAGGATAAAGACATCCAGGTAATTTGTAGGCCAACTTTTAAGTTTTCAATAGCTTTAATCAACAAATGTGTATATTACATGAATATTTTTGACTCGTACTCACTGATAATAAAACCACAAAGGTTATAGACCGGTCAAACAGTGTGCATAGTGTGGGAAACATGCATACGGCGTGCGTGTTCTTGTGTTAAAAGCCATTTTCATCGTCTGCTGAATTAAACGTCGCCGGCGATGTTAAATTATAAAATCGTTCTGTTTACACATAAGGAAGCTGATTTGGTGTTAATCATTTCGGGTGAGGGCTTTTGTATATAAAAGCTTTACAACCATGCAAAAATATCGATTTTGAAAAATCTTGAGGGCGCACTATTTTTCAAATGTGCCAGCGTCTCTTTAAAGCCACTATCGGTCATTTAAAAAAAAATCATATTGCTGATTTTGTCTCTAAATTGCTAATGTTAGGTCATGTCAACACGGTATATTACTTTTCTTTGTGAAAAACAGACAGTTAAAGGCACTATCAGTGAATTTCATAAAATCCGAAAATGTAATTGAAAAAATTATCAAAAATTCATATTTTGCATGTCTGTAACGGGTAGAGGGTCCTAACATACCCTACAAGTGATACGACCAAAAGCAGCATAAGAAGGACAAAATTGGAGTTTTAGTCATTATTGGTCCATATGGACGTATGACAACACATAATTGAATGAAGTTTCTTGTGTTGCGCTGTTTTCTTCCTTTTATGTCGATTTTTCAAGTTGCCAAGAAATAACTCATGGATTCTACTCACTTGTCCTTCACTTTGACAGCTAATCCAGCAAATTTCAAATATTTGACTCTTTCGGGTGGATCACTGATGTGGCCTTAAGCATTTTGAAACGGTCTTGAAGGTGTGCCACTACGACGTTTTTATAGATAACAAATCATTAATATCATGATTCTTGACAAGTACGGCTCGTGTTAGGCTTAGCCACTTCAAGCTTGGGCAATTAAATCTCTCAAACTTCTTGTATCTCAGAAAATGTCCTCAGGTTCCTTTAAAGTTAAATCATAATGCAAACGTTCTACATGTCCTAATAACAAACACAATTTTCCCAAACCTATGCTTCAGGACATGCATTGCATTTGCCAATATCTCTCATTCAGAATAGAGCACACTTGTGCAATTCTCTTCTAAAAATGTTTGAAATAAAGACTTTGTTACTATGGGAGAATCTTACTGCTGAGGAGGCCCTTAGAGCTAAAAGCCGTCATAACCCTTATACAGGGACTGATTGTATTTAATCCTTGTGGCCACTTAAAATGTTACAAAATTGCTTGTGTATGTCTGTTAAAGACAAAAAGTGCTTCGAAGGAGGCTTTCAGAAGTACAAC